>JAQZBX010025030.1:7101-29900 GCA_029593785.1 Cabassous unicinctus | reverse complement strand
TTGTTGGGCAAGTTCTTTTACATCTCTTTTTTTCTGTAAAATGGGGAAAAATAATACCAGCCTTACAGTTTTGCCTGAGGATTAAATGAGAAAATGGATACACAAGATTTTTTCCAGTGCTTGAAACATAATAAATATCAACAAATGAATGAAATAGTTGTTAAGAGACCCGGGATGGAATCTAGGTTGGCTAAGGGCAGGAGTATTGGAGACAGTACAAAGATATCCCAAGGAAGGGAGGCCAAAAATAACCTTTATCACCTGCCTTCATTGGGCTGGCCCTATTCCAAGACCCTCCTCAAGAAGCTGTGTGCAGGGAAATGAACAAGCAGAGAAAGTAGTATTCAGGTTGGGTTTCCTTCAAGCCCCTCACCAATTTTCTCCTTATCATTTTCTTTTATCGTTTCTCCCCACTTTATCATGAATTTCTTTACCCACTACCCAGGGTTTACTAAAGAGAGAAACTTGGCTTTCAGCATCAGGCTTCTACCACGTGGGCAGTGGGGCAACCAGATGCCTCTCCCAGGGCTTCAGCAGAGCGGGTGAGACTTGGGCATCCTGGCCTTGGCACAGCCCCGACACCCGTGTGCCAAGGCTCATGTTGTGCCATCACGCCGCTTCCTCTTCTGAAGTCTGCCACATCCACAGATTTAGGAACCAGCTTGATGGAAGGGAGTGGGCACTGGAGAGTTTTGGAGCATCAATCCGTGCATACCATCTGTAGCTAGTTTTAAATAGTACAGGGGAAAGGGACAGATCACGATGGACTGGTTTGCTTTGTTGGACTTTGGTAGGAGATGGGGGGTGAGCAGGGTGAGTGGGGATGTTAAATTTCCTTGAGAGCCGGTGATGCCAAATCTTTCACCCCCTGACACACACACACACACACACACACACACTTTTCTCCTCCACTATTTGGAATAAAACTAACCCATGGTTTCGTGGTTTCTTTGGGGAGAAAGGCAGAGGCAATCACATCTGGTGATGTGATAGTCATAGGAGATGATGGAAGGTGTTGCTATTATTGCTGAATTATGAGGAGACAAATAAGAGGCGGGATGTTGCTGCTAAAGGTCATCAGTTCATTCTCTGTCTCCACAGATAGGCAACTATTCCAGATAGGTGAACACTTGGTAGAGACCACTCTTCTTCACGTGCTGTTGGATGAAGGGTATACACTCTAGGGATGTCTTTCAAGGTGATATGTTTGCTCTTTGTTCTTAGGACCATCTAATGTGGCTCTACAAATGGAAGCGTTAATTCTCTGCCACACAGCAGAAAACTTCTCTGCTACTTTGGTCAAGAAATATGCTGACAAGGAGTTCAGGAAGTTGCTTAAGATGGAATGGATAGAACTGAATATTAAACCTTTTTTCAAAACTCTCCCGTCATGTCTCCTCTGTATGGCTTTCTCTACCACCTCCTGTCCTCTTCAGTATTGGCCGCATGCTTCTATTACGGCACATAGTGCTCTGAGCTGGGTCTGTTTCTATCTATTTATGCCCTTCTAGACGGGGTGATCTTTGAGGGCAAGGCCTATCTAAGTCATCATTGCATCTTCTGAGTCTAGTCATAAGCCTGCCAGAACTAGAAGGCAGATAAGTGGTCCTCACCACAGAGTGGGGGTTCCAGGGCAGAGGCAGTTTCCATCAAAGCTTGAAACTACTTCGTGCTAATGACCTCTCAGTCTTTTGGGAACATTCTTTCTTGACAGATGTGGAATCAGAGTTGTTGTTGGTAAATGATGACTTCCGTGGGGAAATATTCTGAAGCTGGAGAGTTTCCCTAGTCACTACGATATAACCCTCAGCAGAACCTGGCAGGGGGGGAAAGGAAACATGGACTGGCAAAATTCAAAGTTCAGTTTATCTTCAGAGATGATCAGTTTATTCTCACAAACTTCTAAACCTACTCTGAGGAGGAGAAGGACAACTTATTAAAACTTGGTGGAGAGGTTCCCACTCTCTTTGCACTGCTTCTAGGAAGGATGTTTTCTTCTGGAAGACTGACTTTGTAACATGACTCTCCTTTCCAGAAGCATCAGTGACTCTCTAAGCTCTGTTGCGTGTCCCCTGCTTTGGCAGGCTTCCAAAGGAGATAATTATACTCATAGCGCAGCCCCAACATATACATCTGTGAAGGTATTCAGTTTCCGGATCAGTAGAGGTAAAATCATTCTCTCCTTTCTAAACATGCCCCTTCTGGGACCATCAACCTCCACCTGGCTGAGAAGAGGCTTGTGATCCTACCCAGGAAGAATAAATTACATCAGCTTGCAACGACGCTTCTTTGGGTTTTTTGGTATGAACTCCACAGGTCTTCTGCTTCCAAAAGTACCCTTTCTATTGGATGTTCAGTCAATGTGGAAAGCGAATTTGGTCTTGGTGTGAGGAGAAGTAGGTTCATATCTTAGTGCCTTCACTTCCTCCCCAGGTTGCCTTGGAAAAGCCCCATACCTTCTCTGAACCTTAGTTTCCTTATTCACACAATAAGGACAGTAAGTGCTATATCCACTTGAAGAGTTATTGGAGGGGTAAATCAGGTGTCTCTCATGAAACTGGTCAGTGACCTGACCAACAGAGAGAAGACCCTTAGTAAATGTTGTTTAGGAGGCAGTGTGTTATGGTGCAATGTGCGTGGGCTTTGGGTTCCATTGTTCAGCCATACACTCAAATCCCAACTCTCCTCTTTATTAGCTTGAGAAGCCAATTACCTTTCCTATGCTTCACTTTTCTTGGTTTTAAAACAGGGACGGAATACTTACCTCTAAGAATCGGTGTGAGGATTAAGTGTGGTAGTACATGCCTTCAAACCCTTATTTCAAGTACTGTTCCACTTGTTCCTGTCACGAACTTGAATTCCACTAACCCTTTAGGTTATATATGGTTCACTCAGTTGGACACAGAATATCAACAGCTTCAGTTTTTAGGGATAATTTCTTATAAAAATATCTGCAGGGCATTCAACTGGGAATCCCCTGCTTTTTTTCAGAAAACACTTTTGTTCAGACCCACTCTTCCATAAGTTTAAATATGTAGGCTTTAGACTCTAATGATGCAGGGTTCTCAAACCCACATAGCTACAGAAACTAGGCTGGTAATATAAATTTCTGAATTGATGGAGGTGTATCAATAGGGAGTAGTGGGGCTTGTGATAAACTGAAGAGGGTCTATCTATCCAAAGGCTTTCAAATGCAAATAAAAACACAGCAAAATACCCTGCAAAACAAGTAGGCTTATTTGTCTCAAAGGATGCTCATTTGAGATTCGTGTTTTACCCAGTAGAGTCAACCCTACTGTTGAAGATAATACAGAGCGATGGGTACTCCCATACTCTGCTGGTGGGCATACAAGTTGGCACAACCATTTTGGAAAACAGTTTGACATTGTTTTGTAAAGTTAACCATTCACATTCTCTATAACTAGCAATTGCCCTCCTGGATATATGTCAGAGAGCTACTCCTGCACATGCGAACCAGGAGACATGTATAAGAATGCTCATAATAGAACTATTCAATAGCAAAATTGTCAACGTCAAGTACCCATTGAAGGAAGAGTGGTTGAGTAAACTGTGGTATAGTTGCTCGTATAATGGGATGTTATCTAGAGGACAATATGAATAAACCGCAACTATATGCAACAATATGGTTGGATCTTAGCCATATAATATGAAGTTTAAAAAAAAGTACGGCTCAACTATTTCATCCAGTGTGATGCCCATTTCATAAAGCTATAAAACTAAAATAAAAAATATGCTTTTTAGAAATATACATGAAGGAAAGAGGTGGTTTCCTTTAGCAGGGTATTGTGTGGGGTGGAGCCAGGGGATGGGGTGGGGAGGCGCCACCACATAGGGAGGTAAACGTTGCTGTGAAAGTTGTAAATTTTGTCTTGGTGGTGGGTCCGTGGCTGCTTGTTACATTATTTAAAGACAAAACAAAACAAGATAAAATGTTCTTCATATCTTTCTGAAAGTAGTGAGAAACAAATGAGTACTTTAAAAGTGCTTTTTAAACTCTGAAATGGAATCTAAATGTTTATTGTTCTAAAGGGATTATCATCATTGATAGTTTGTTGCTAAATTCCTGCCTTACAGGCTTGTGGGTTATCCATTTGGTAGAGTGTATGTCCATGGGCAATTTGCATTACCAGACTCATTCCTTCCAGCTTCTGGCGATTTCCCAGTCTCCGTTCATTCTCTCAGTTAGTATGTCCTCAGGGAATAGGCACACATACAATTTCAGCAAAACCAAGGTCAAATTATAAAAGTAAACTTCACCGAAAAGTGCATATGCCCTGCCCTCCACCCACATACACATACCTTTCTGTACCCCAATGTCACACACCCCAACCCAGCTAGAAATGACTTTTTGATTATCAGTTGATTGGTATTATTGATACTCTCTTTTTCTCTGATAAAGCAGGTGATAATCACGTCCAGAGTATTTAGGGACTGGTTCTCATCCCGTTTTTTTCTAGGTTTGTAATAAAAATAGCCATGCAAACATCTACCTACAAAATTACTAAAAATAAATGGCACCTACTTTAGGTGAGAGAGAGGTATTTGCTAACTATTTATTAGGATTCTACCATGTGCCCAGGACTGTACTAGGGGCTGGGAACCTAGGTGTGAGTATTCCCAGCCTCCTCTAGGGGAGCTCTAGAGCAGGCAGGAAAAGGGATAATTCAAAAAGTGGTGAAATACGCTGCTAGGGGCTGTGGCTCAGTGCCCTGAGAGAGCACTGACAGGGCAACCCCATTTGGCCTGAAGGTGAGGCAAGGCTTCCCTGAGGAGTGATCCCCGAACTAAGGAGAAACTGAAGTTAGAAAGTTGAAAGGAATGGATGGGCAGTGTGTGCAGGACACAGCGTGTTCAGGACCTCAGAGGAAGGAGAAAGGAGAGAGTATGCTGTGGGAGCCAGTGGGAAGCTCCTTAGGGATGGGGTGTAGATGCGTACATTGGGGTGAGGTGGGGGGAGAGGGGCGCAGAGATATAGCTGGTGGGAGAGACAGGAGCCAGCTAACGAACGGCCTCATTACATGGCCTTTGGATTTTATCCTCTAGTCAATGGGGAATCATTTAAGGATTTAACCAGTGTAGTGACATAATAAGCAGATTTGAGTTTTAGAAAAACCACTCTGGCAACAGTATTGACTTTTAGGGGGAAAAAATACAGACACCAGGAGACCAGTTAGATGATTTTCTTATTTTTTCCAAAACCTTGTGGCTTCTCTGAGTCAAACAAGGGAGCTAACAAAAAATTCTGTGGCAAGACATCTTTTCCTTGCTTAAATAGTTAAGAGAATGATGAAGTAGCCTGGAATTGCCCACTTGAGTCCTATTTCAAGTCTTTCTACTGCTACGCAAACTTGGGCAGGTTCTACTTCTCTGGGCTTCACTTTTCTATTGAATAGGGAAAGGCATTTGCAATGCTGCCTACTTCTTCTGGAATGAATAAGATGGCAGTTGCCTCTAAAGACCTCTGAGTTTGTTAGATAATGGGCTCACTACCATGCCATTTATTATTCATATTTTGGAGAAACATTCAAAATCTCACTAAGGCAGGGAGGACTTCTGGGTACTCTTTAGCTCCCCAAGCCAGGTCACAGAGTCACTGTTCTCTTCCTCTCTCTCCGACAGCCCCTGCTCCTGGCTCTGAGAACTGTGGGTCCCCAGTGCTTTGTGAAATCGTGTCTTTTCTTTTTAATGAGACTAATGGTTAATTAATGAGTCTTTGGACTTACTAAGTGAAACAAGTTTGGGAAGAGCTTATTCTGCAACACAAATTCCTGAAACATTGATCAGGGGACGAGAGCTTGAGTTGGCTCGTAGGTAGTTTTCTGATGTTTGAAAACAGTCCATTACTGTGATCTTTTGCCCAATCTCTTGATTTTTTTAGGTTGGCCTCATTTAAGGTGGCTGATGCATTTACTGGTTTTCCTAGTCAGAGGGGACCTCTTGGTCATGTCCAAGGCCACCAGCTGTGATGGTAGCCATGGAAACCAAATAGTATTCTATAGCCAACTCCTATCTCTCTGGTATAGTTTAGAAAAAGTTTCCATGGAAGCAGGAGAATAGACAGGATGACTCTAGATCATCTTGGTAGCCTAAGGATCCTTGAGTCAAATTCTTTTTTTTTTTTTTTTAAAGATTTATTTATTTATCTATTTATTCCCCCCTTGTTGCTTGTGTTTGCTGTGTCCATTTGCTGTGTGTTTTTTCTGTGTCTGCTTATCTCCCCCTTGCTGTGAGGTCTTGCTGCATCAGCCCACCGCGCCGTGTGGATCGGCCTGCCCTCACAAGGAGGCCCTGGGAAGCGAACCCGGGGCCTCCCATATGGTAAACGGGAGCTCCATCGATTGAGCCACACCCGCTTCCCTGAGTCAAATTCTTTAGAGCCAAAATTATGGGGTGATTGGTCGGGAGACTGGTTTTTAAGAGAAAACATATCTAATATTTATGGAACAATAAATAACTACGGGCCAGACACTATTCTAAGCAATTTACTTATATTAACTCATTCCATTCTTACAAAAAACAGCCCTCTTATGATATGCATTTACAAAATAGGAAATTAAGGTACAGAGAAAATACATGACATGTCCAAGGATACTCAGCCAGGACACAGTATAGTTGAGGTGTAAAATAAACCTCCACCCTGCATTCTTTACCACTGCATGATGCTGTGTATAGAATCATAGACCCTAGAGCTTGGAAAGATCTCAGGGATCCTTTGGTCCAGCCCCCTGTCTCCAGGCAAATAAGGTTTTATTATATGTATCTCCCTTCCCTCTTTTCTTACAAAGCAACGAAGGCCTCAGGGGTTAAGTAACTTGTCAAAACATGGGGGTCTTAATGGCTTGGAGGGAGGGCTGGGCAAGGAACACCCTGTGTGTGTGGCCCAGAAAAGGACCACTTGTTGCTCGCTCTCTCCCTTGTGTCACATGTCAAATGAGATGCACCCTTCTGTTCTCTCTTCAGCCATCCTGCCTTTCCTCCAACCTAGGTACTTGCTTCATTTCCCCTGTTTTTCCAAGGCAGATGACTCAGGCTCAACTCTGGGCTTATCTTTTGTTTTAAGGAAAGGTTTTTAAAGACCTACATCTTTCCCCTTTACGCTAATTGGTTTTGAGAAGGGCACAGAAGACAGCACTTCCACAGATTCCCTCTGGGCTGTAGACTGGCCTCTGTGAAGCCGCAGCCCAGGCCTTAGCACAGTGGGGGTCAATGGGGGGGGGGCTGCTAGGAGAGGGCACTCATGGTATAGGGGGCAGGGGGAACCTGGCTTATGGAATGATGTGTTGGTCATGTTTTTACTCCCATTTGTGCTGCAAATCAGACACAAGCGTAGACATCCAGATGTGGTTTGTTTTACTTTCTGCTAATCCAAGGCAGCTAAGGAGTGCCCTTTTCATCTAAAGACAACAGCAGGCCTGCCTCCATGCTCTGTGTCGTCTCCCCCAACTGCAAGCTCAGCCTCCCTTCTCTCTGTCTCTCCCTCTCCCTCTCTCTCTCTCTCTCTCACACACACACACACACACACACACACACGCATAAGCACTCACACATATACACACACTGCGTGCGTTCATCCTGATCTTATTGCCCATTGAGGGGATGAGTTAAATCTGAAATTCCTGGCAAAGCCGTCTCTTCCAATGTTCTCTGCCCGACACTTTGCATCATTGGCTTCCTCCAGGTCCTATTCTCTTGTCACAGCCAGTCCCAGCACTGATTATGCCAGGAAGCTGAGGTCCAGGGGCTGAGTCATCCAGGCTCTTGGCTCTCTCTCCTCCTTCCTGTGGTCTGCCTTTGATCATGTTCATCAGCACGACAGAAGAGCAGGAGAAATTCAGATCAGCTAATTGTGCCACATGCATGGGGGCATCTCTACTGTATGAAGCTGAACAGAATTCATAAAGAACTTGAAGTACAGAAAAATGGTGACATTAAAGAACAAATTTGCCCTCTTTACTTATCCCCCTTACACCTAACACATTAGCAAGTTCTATTAGTTCCACCTCCAGAGGAGCTCTCAAATCCATCTACTTTTTTCCATTTCCCCTGACCAACTTTAATCCAAGTCACCATCATCTCCCACGTAGACCACTGCAACAGTCTTTTAATTGGTCTTGCTGCCACCATTTGGAACTTCTGCAATCCATTCTTCACATAGTAGAAGCGTGATCTTTTTCACAAAGCAAATAAAGTCACTCCTTTGCTTAAAACTCTTTGCTTGCTCTTAGATTAAACTTGACCTCTTTGGCATGGCACACAAAGCCCTTCGTGACCTGTGATCTGGCCCTGCTTTGCTTCTTCTCAACCTCATCTCGCCCCACCCATTCCCCCATTATGCACCAGCCACAGTGACTACCCGTCAGGCCAAACGTGTGCCTCTGTCACAAGCCTTTCGACTTCTCTTCCCTCTTCTAGCACTCTTGTCCCCTAGTTCATCACATGGATTCTTTATCATCCCTCAGGTCTCAGATCAAATGTCACCTCCTAACAGAGATCTTTCCTGACCACCTTACTTATGTCCAGGGTCCATTTTTGTTTGGTTCACTGCTAAATCCCTCAAACATGGCATGTAATAGGCATTCCCTAAATATTTGTTGAATGAATGAGTGAATCACTTTGACTCTGGGCTAGTTGACGTTCTCAGGTTTTGGAACATTCATTAAATTTGGGGACATCCATTACATAAGCTGAAAGGTTGCACTGTGGAGACTTTTTGTTATGAAGTTCTATGTAGTCTGGAGAGGAACTTACTTGGTGTCTGCCAGACAACTCTGCCATTCCCCAGTCACCTCACTGCCTCCCTCACCTGTGGACTTGATTTCCTGTTTGATAACACCCCTTACAGGAAAAATGAATTTGTTTCTGACTCCAGCAATGAGCACGATTAATGTGTTCTCTTTTCAGTTCAGGACCTCAATTTAAAGCCTTTCCTGCTCAACCTGATCAGGAAAAGGTTGCATTCTAGATCTGTGCTGAAACAAATCCCAGCTCTCACAAGGAGTCACTTATTCCTGGCTCCTGAAGGTCTCCAAGCTGAATGGAATATCCCCATGCAGTGCTGGGTCTGAGTTCAAGTGGGGGCACAGCCTATCTTGTCCCATCAACCACAGCAGGGAGAGCCTGACTTTGCTATTCATTGCCATTGCCCGCGGGAGTCGAATGGATTTTTTCCCTATTACAATTCGTCCTGAGGTTGTGGCCTTTTCCCCAACTTGCCCCTTATAGTCTGTGAGCACTCACTACCAGTTCAGGTTCAAATTAAACTACATGAGATTTAGAGAACAAAAGACAGGCCAGCAAAGTCTGATCTCAGAGATTAGTCCAATCTCCTAAATTGCATTGGTGTTATATGTTAGTCTGGAGTCAGACTGCCTGGGTTCAATTCCCAGCTGTGTAACCTTGGGAAAATGATTTAGTCTCTCTGAGCCTTAGATTCCTCATCTATAAAATGGGAATGATAATAGTAATTACCTCAAAGAGTTGTTGTGCAAATTAAATGAGATAGCATATCAGACTCAGAGCAAGCTCTTAAAATCTATAGTTATTTTTGTTATGGCCATAGAAGAGCACACAGACCGAAAAGTCACCACAATTCATTCTGTTGATAGGGGGCATACCATTAGAATGTAAGCTCCATTAGAACAGAGACAGTCTATCTTATTATTTCTTTACTTCAGTTTCCACATCTGAAAAATGGGTGAAAAAGCACTACGTACCTCAATTGATTGTTTTGATGTTTCAAGTACCCTATAACATAAGACTGTACCTAACACCAGTTAATCACTCAAAATGTTATTATTAACAATATTATTGTTATATCATTTTTGTTATTTTTACTATTATTTCAAGCATTATTTTAAAGTCCTCCAGAATTTAGCACAGGATTTAGAATCTGGTAGATACCCAAGACATATTTAAAGAATGACTAAATGAACCAGAATAGGAAGACAGGTCTCCCAACTCCGGTCCCCTGGTCTTTCCTTCAGATCACACTGCTCAGGCTTTCCAAAATGATACCACTCTCATAATTGAAGTAGTTTGACTAAGGCTTAAAATATTAATTAGCCATTCTAGACCTCCAGGTATTTTCTCTGCTCTCATTCTTTAGCTCAAAATCAAACCTTTGCCTTCAAGAAACATTGCTGTCAGCTTCTGATAGGAAACTGTATAGGTGGCCATCTCCCTTACCAGATTGGCTGCTTCCCTCTGGCTTCTCCAAGGAAGTCCTATTTTTTCTCTCTCCTCTTTTGTGCAATTTGTCAGAGGCTCTTAGTTGATTCTGACCCACAATGGTTAAAACTCCTGTCTCCCTTTTGTCTTTTTTTCCCTGACTGATCCTATACCAGTAGGCTCTGTGTTCCATTTCTTCTTTGGTCTTGCTACAGGGAGAGTCTAGTCTAGTTAGTTCCAATCAAGCCCTAACCTTCACAGCCACTCCCCTGAACCCTTTCTACCTTTTCTCTGTGCCCTTATTTCTCTAACCATGTACTCACTAAATTCACAATTTCACCTCCAGAGTGACACTCACTCTCCTGACTGAGCTGAGGATCCATTTCTGCTCCAAGTCTAAACATCACATTCTTCTCAAATTTACAGCGCATCATGTGCACATAAAAAGGCAATCCCCATCTGGCTTTAGGACGTTTTCAGAGATTTTCACTTAAAAATTTAAAATTACTCAAAATCTCATAATTCATAGTCACTTTAGGTAGGGGGAAAATTTTGCTCTTTGGTCTTTCTGTCTGTCTTACCCTCCACTCTTGCTATTCAAATTGTCTTCCCAGGACCAGCAGCGACGGGAGCTTATTAGAAATGCATACTCTCAGACCCCATCCCATACCTACTGAACCAGAATCTGCATTTTAACAAGACTCAGGTGAGTCATGTAAATGTAAATATTAAGTCATGTAAATTTGAGAAACAACTCGTTTCTCAAATTCAGTGTGAATGAGAGTCCCCTGGGTTCTTGTTAATACGCAGATTCCAGGGTTCTCCTCCCAGAAATTCTGACTCAATAGGATTGGGACAGCACCCAGAAACTTTGATCATTGCCTTTGATCATACACTCTACGGGTGACTCTGATTCAGCTGAAGACCACACTTTGAGAAATACTGCACCAGTTTTTAAGCTTCCTGTGTCTTATCCCCAGTTCCTAGGATAGTGTGGGCAAAAAAATAGGCATTTGATAAATAATGAGCTAAGCTACTGAGCTTTCCCTGAAATCTTTATTAAGGAATTATTTTGTATGGCTTCAGTGTTCTGCTTAATTCTCATGCTTTCTATAAAATGAAATAATCTGACCAGCTCCTGAAGCTTACCCTTAAGCTTATCACAAAGCTTAAGGGTATGAAGGGGCTTCTACTCCCAGATTCCTGGGCTGACAGACTGTAGTGTGACCTCCATGATCCCTGCTTCCTGCTGTTCACACCCTTGTCTAACCCCCTCACCTTGAGTGTGGATGGGACCTGTGCCTTGCTTCTAACCAATAGAATATGGCAGAGGTGATGGTATGGCGCCTCTGTGATTATGTTACGTTATATAAGACTCTGTCTTGCTATCAGACTCGCTAGACACTCTCCTTGCTTACTTGAGGTAAATGGCCATGTTGGGGAAGACCATGAGGCAAGGAATTGTGGGTAGACTTCAGGGACTATAAGCCGCTTCTAGCAGTTGATATGGCCTCTGATCCACAGCTAGCACAAAACCTCTGCAAGGAACGGAATGCTGCCAAAACGCACCAGCAGGGAAGCAGATTCTTTCCTAGTCAAGCATCCAGATAAGAACTTGGTCCTGGCAGATACCTTGCAGCCTTATAGGACCCTAAACTGAGGACCTAGTTAAGCTGTGCTTGGACTCCTGTCCCACAGAAACTTTGAGGCGATAAACGTGTGTTGTTTTGAGCTGCTAAATTTGTAGCAATTTGTTGTACAACCATAGATAACTTACACTCTGGGAAAGTGCACTATACTGACCTGTAAGGAAATAGTTCAGTTAGCTGGGTAAAAGGAAATGGCAACTGCTGGGGTGGGCATGCCAACTAGTCTGAACTGTATCTGCTTTAGCATTTCTATGGTAGTTCTCATGAAATGAATGAGACTGGAATGTTCCATACAGAGGTGACAGTTCCCTTAGTTCCCTCGGTGGCTATTTTATCAGAGCTTCTACACTGCCTCAGTTTCCCCACCTGAGTAATAAAAACATGATGTTTCCACCTGGGTTCATTAAACCAAGGTGACAAGTGATGCATGACATTTAATTAATATCCATAACCTGTTTGGAGACTTGGATAAAAACTGCTATATAAGTGAAATGTGTTTTTTCTTTTCAATTAATTTTCGCATGGCACACATCATTTCTCTAAGCCTGTAAGATGTTTCAGCTTTCCTCTAAATCTGATGATTCAGGCTTTCTTGGAAAACCAAACAAAAGGAGACACACAGAGATGTAAACACATTTCCCATCCACCAAATAAGTGGTTTAGAGCAAAGAGATTATCACTCTTAACCCTGTGAAGACCACGCAAGATGCAATCTTCCCCTAGCTGGAATGCCAGGACCAGGGTGTGTGTGTGAGAGAGAGAAATCATGATCAATAATTCATCCTGAAATGCTTCCTCTTTCCTGGTACTCCCCTTGCACATCTTTTCAAGATCACTCCAGTTGCTGTGGTATGTATATTTAATTGATTCCAAGACAAGACTTGTTCACCTTGAAAGCTAGTGGTTTTCAGGAGTGAAGGTCAGAGGTTGGAGAGCAGAGTGGAGTCAGTCCTTAGCTCTGCCTAGATTTGCCAGAGTGAAAGGACGGAGGCGTTTACTCTCTGATAGGGCTGTGGAGCTGTGACCCAGCTTGACAAAAAATAAATTCGGAATCTGCCTTTCAAGTGGAAAAGGTTAAGTGGCTGCATAATGCCAAGCAAAAGGTTTCGTAATGGCTACTTTAGGCAGGAACATACTCGCTCCTCTCCGATCTTTTGTCACTACGTCCCAAATTTATGAAGAAGACTGGCTGTGTGGGTCCCGCCCTGCTTTCCCCATCCCAGAGTGCTTTGAAATGAGGACAGGAGGCAGCTTAAAAGTCAAGTGTTCCATAAATATTTTTATATCTCCCATAGTTACCTTAGGACTTTGGGGTGGCATTTTATAATTTGAGTACAATTTTAACAATACACAGACACAGAGAGGGAACTGACACATTCATCCACGTTCTCGGCTGCCTGCAAAATACTTGCCAATTGTGACTATCACCGCTTCTAGCTCAGCCTTGGACTCTTCCTCATTCCGGGAGGCGAAGCTCCGACAGCTTCTACAACTGTAAACTCTGGAATCCCCAGTCCTCACGTTCACTCTCAGTAGAGTTTCAATAGAACCAAATAGAAAAGCAATAAAAACAGCCACCCTTCACAGGCCCCAGGCAAATCTTCCCAGGTTCCTGCTGCAGGGCTTTGAAGCATTGGCCCTGTCCTGAGCCCTGCTGTATGGCAAGGTTTCCTAAGGTTGTTTGTGGGATGAGAGAGAAGAGGATGGCAGGGAAGGGAAAGGGAGAAAGCATCCAGGTTGCGAGAGTGCACTGTGCAAATCGTGGTCTATCAATACAATTGCCATATTTTGTTCACAAAATGACACGGCTAGGTAAGGAGGAAGCGTCAGATGCCACTGAATCTCCCCTGCTCCATTTTTCAGATTAGAAAACAGAGTCACATTTTCCTCCTCTCTAAATTTTTTCTCTTTAATTTGAGAATTTTGTACTGTGAGAAGTGTTGCAGTTTTCTCAAAAATTAATCAACAAACATCTATTTATTGAACATGAGCCGGGTCTTCCGAGCTGTGCTAGGTGCTTTGTAAAAGAGGAACAGGTGGTGTGGTTTGCTCCCCAGGGCTAGCTGGGGAAACAAGACTTGCACAAAATAGGGCAGTATAAGAATAGAACGGAGAGCAATAAGATACCTTATTTTCCCAGTCTAATTGTTTTAGGGGCTCAAAGAAGGAAAGAGTAGGAGGGTTAGCACAGTTAGGGAAGACTTGGGACGAAGATACAGCAGGAACTAATCTAAAACTCCACCCCCAATCACTGTCCGCAGCTATGTGACAATGGGGCCATTCCTCTCCTTATTCCCCCTTCACCTTTGTCTTTTCTGCCTTTGTTCTGGGCTTCCAAAGCCACCTGGCTAGTAATTTTAAGCAAGTCACTTCCACTGACTGGGCAGTTTTCTTCATCTGTAAAAGTGCCTTCCAACTCCAACAGGCCGTAGGTCTCGAAAAGCAGAACCAGATCAAGAAAAAGGTGTGCGACCGGAATAACTTTAGAAAGTATACTTCTCTTCACCGTGGAATTACTCTGCTCTCCCCCTCCCCACTCTTCCTCCCTCCCCTCCCTCTCTGGGTAGGGGCATCAGTGGCTTGCAGCGTGGCAGGGCTTTGCTCTCCCTGTAATGTGGAGAGATGTGTGGTCTAGTCTAGGATTACAAAGAGCCCCAGGTTAAGATTTACAAAGCCTCAATCCAAAATTTTCCAGCTCTTTCACTAACTAGCTATGTTACCCTGGGAACATCACTTCGTGGCTCCCTCCGGACTTTGTCCCCATGTGATCCAGGTGACCCTGAGTTCTCCAGCCCACATACAGCACCAAGCCCTTTTCCACCTAACTGTAAAAAGTCAAGCTTTCTACCAGGATCCAGTCTCCACGTTTTTGAAGGGTGGTTCCCTGAGGAATGCTTACACATTCCATAAATCTGTCCTGGTGGATCTTCATCGGCTCCTTATCTATATTGCGCTGGATCTCTGTTTCGTTAATCCTCCTTACCATCGTGTATCTGGTTTGTTTCACGAGACGGGTCTCTTTCCCAGGCTGGCGTGTTGAACAAATCTAAGATTTGATGGTTACAAAAGAAAATTATAACTCAGAATAGGAAAGTTTTAAGCTAAGGTACTAGGAAATGTGGCTCTGTTTTTTATAGGACAGGACTCTCTTTCCACCCGTCTTTCGCTAATCTTCTACCATGTTGCTGGGCCAAGGACCTGCATTTCTGTTCATATTGAATGACTGGGGTCAGGCCTCTCAGATTTCTGAGGTTTCAAAGGAGAAACAAACAAACAAAAATTGATTTCCTCATGAGCCCCCATGAAACGTAATAGTGATCTCCAGAAATGCGAATTTCCCCACAATGAAGGCAAACTTTGACATTATTTTGTAGAACAAACAGGTCAAGGCTGGCTTGTCCAAAGCATCTCCATTGGTCCTGAGGATTCTGACTCCTTCCATGTATAATCAAAAGTGTTCACTTCCACCCCACAAAGTGCTTTCAGCTCCCAAATATGAATATGTAAACCTCCAAATTTATCTCATGTGAATAACTTCTAACAGTTTTGAATATTAATTTTCTGTGCTTCTGGCCATGAGTGATTCAGAGATATTGGAGTCCTCCCATGGAGCACCCACCCTATTTGTGGCTGTAAGTCATTGTCAAGGATTCTTTCCAGCTCAGTCTATAAACTCTTGGATACTTTGAGGTTGTTGGAAAAGCCTATCCTTTTAGTCTGTCTTTGAAAGACCTTTCTTATCCTAGAGTGCATAGGGAAGTGATACAGGATGTTTGATGGAGAGCCACTGCTGGATACTGTGCCCAGGATCAGTTTAAACGAGATGCAAATGTCCAGGTTGTCACTGGCAGGTGACCATTCAGTGCAAACCCAGTTCATGGTGTGGGGTGGTCATAGAGAGGCCTTGGGTGCCATCTTCCCCATCACTTGCCTGTTCTTATTTTCTTTACATCTTTACCTATTTTGGGAGCAGTCAATCTTAGTCTGTATTTGCAGTCCCAGCAGGGAGCCCATTTCCATCCAAGAGAGGACTCCTTTAATAAATCTAGCTCATTTGTGCAAGAGCAGTGCAGCCATTGATTAGAGGGCTGATTGGAGCTGTGACTTTCCTTAGGAAGAAAATTAAGAAAACAGATTAAAGGCAAATGATGGGCGGCTTTGTATTCTTGGGAAGGGGGTGGGGAGTGATCCTCCCTATATTCAGTGTCTCACCTATTCTGATGCAAGGTTTGAAATATTCTGCAAGATGAATTAACTCCTTCAGCCCCACCGTGGTGCCATTGTATAAGGCAGAGGATTCCAGAATCCTAGAGCTGAAATGGACTTCAGCAGTCACTTGGTTTAAGACTTTTATTATATAGATGAGGAAACTGTGGTGCAGAGAAGGAAAGTGTCTGACTTAAGGTCATGCAGGTCTCTTGCATGTTCGTCTTCTGGGCTACAGCAAATCACTGTCCATGATGCTGAAAGATCTCAGCTGAAATCAGACTGGGTCTAAAGGAGAAATTTTAAAAAATGGTGACTCCTCAACATGGTACAGAGCTGCTCTTAGAAATGGTCACTGCCTCCCATCTGGGTTACAACCCTAGGGAATAGATGTAGAAGACTAGGTGAGTGGCTTTTGGAAGGAGATGTCCTTCAGAGCTGTGGGGGATATGCTGGGCCCGGTTCTGCCCCCACTTTCTTCCTGAAACTTCCACTCACATCTTTTGTTCTCCTATCTCTGTGGTCCTGACATGCTTTCACTTGTTCTTTCTCTCTTTCAGCAAACATCGTTAGAGAATCTTTTATTTTTCAAAGCATTTTGTAGATACTTAGGAAGCTTCTGGCCTCAAGAAGCATCTAAAGTTACTCTGTAGTTGTCATTTTTAAAAAATACCAGATAAAACTATAAATCAATGAAATAAAAATTAAATATGTCTAGTCACATTCAATTTTAGAGGAAATGGGTTATGTTGCATTTGACTTGGTATACCTTGAGTTTAATAAAGTGTGACACCCTCAAAGAACATTGTTGAATGAATGAATGAATGAAGGAATGAAATGTATTGGTATGAGTAGGGCCATTTAAAATGGTCTCCTTGGGAGACTCTACAATGATGTTATTTTTTCTGCTCCCAGTGATCAATGATCCATTATAGGAACAGCCTTCAGATTTCATTTACAAATTACTCCACATCTTTTACCAAAAAAAACCCCAACTATTTTGAAAATTGACATTTATTTATGACTTCATGGCCTAGAGAACACTTTTGCATATATTAGCTTTCAATCTTTATAAAAACCCTTTGAAGGAACGGTTACCATTCCTATTTTACAGATGAGGAATCTGGGGCTGGGAGAGGTGATGCATTTGCCTAAAGGCTCAAGACTGGTAAATGTCTGAGCAGGGGTCAATCCAGATCCCCTGACTCAGAATCTTGAACCCTTTTTACGATACTACTCTGCCTCCCCATAAGCAAAAACGGTGTCCCAAGCCTGTTTCCCAGCTTTATTATTCAGCGTGCCAAAAGGCTTTTGGCTGTTACCAAAGATTGAATCCATACACAGAAAATGAAGCTTTGCCACCATGGAAATTAATACGCTGAATTTACTGGAGCCGCTAGTATCATTCCCAGGGATAGATTAGCATTAAAAAAAAAAAGTTTTGAGTCACGGCAGCTCTCTTGTTACAAATATGTCACTTCCCAGCCACGTGTATTATCTCTCATAGATATAAGTGCATATGAGTTTGCATGTATTTGTGTGTGTGTAGGTGGGTGTTTCTCCCGATTAGTTTAGAAACTCTCAGAAGGCAGAGAATAGAGATATCTATTCTCATCTGTTTTTAAAGTACCATATGTCAGGTCTTTATCTTCTATTAACCCATTTAATCTCACGCTTCAAGATAAGTTAACTGAGCTCAGCCAAGTTATAAGAAACCCATCCTAGCTCCTACCTAACCTGTAGCTCTTTCCTCTCTGATGGACCTCATGTATAAAAACCCAGTCTTTATTCCCTCGGCAGCGTCAGTGGGAAGGGAAAAGGAAGGAGGAAATTTTAAATGCATGTCCCTGCTTGGCATTGGATGTTTCCAGGGTTCCTGGATTTGGCCAGGATGCCTGAGTTCTATTTGCCTTCTGCTAATGACGCTAGTGCTGGCTCAGTGCCTGTGTGTATGTGAGAGAGAAGAGGGAGAGGGAACAAGTTACCCTGATTCTATTTATATTGGATAAAAGCTTAGATGCTTGAGAGTAATCTGTACCTTAGCTCTATTTATTTTGCAAATAGAATAAAAGCCTCGCTGCTTGTGCGTGGAAGACGTGGGGGCTAGGGGAGCAAGGAGATGGGAAAGCAGGGTTGGAGAATATTACTGGTGTGGTGCAGGCAAAAAGGTGCTGGACCACGAGCCCTGAATTCTAGGCCTGCTTCTGTCACTATTTATATGTGACCTTGTGCAAACCACTTTCCTTCTCTGGGGAATTGCACTGTCTACAAAATTTTGGACTAGAACCAGGGGTCCCATACTGGCAACCAGTTGGCAGAATTCAGCTGAAGGACATTTTTTTTTTTTTTTAATTTAAGCAAAGTGTTTTTAAAAAATGTGAGGCTGTTCACACAGTCCACAATTCACAGGCCTTGCTACACTTACTAGATTTAAACATACATGTTATAGGGACACTTGGATCAGTTACTCTAGAAGGACCTTAAAGACATTGGATTTTATTGATATACTAACCTTGTGTATAATAGAAAGTGGACAAACATAAACACAAGCATAGCATCGTGGTTAAAAGCAAGGACTCCAGAGTCAGTCTGCCTGATTTTGAATCTTTGTTCTGTTTCTTACTAGCACTTTACCAAATTGCTCTGCCACTTCAGTTTTCTCACCTATATAATGGACACACTCCCATGAGGATTAAATGAGTCAGTTTCTGTAAAGAGTTTAGACTACTGCCAGGCACATTTTAAATGGTCAATAGCTGTTAACCATCACTGTACTCATTACTAGACCTTTTGGTGACATATTTACAAAATCTTGTCTGGGGTAGTAAATGATTTAAAATATTTGGCCAACATTTCTAGGATAAATCTGAGTGCTTGATATTAGGCACCGATATTAAGAAATGTGTAGATTAGAAAACACAAGTGCCAACAGAGTTTCTATTTGGGTTGAAAGAAAAGTTTTAGTAATGAATGGTGGCGATGGTAGCACAACATTGTGAACCTAGAAACAGCACTGAATTATATATTTGAATGTGGAGAAAAGGGGAAATTTTAGATTTGTATATATGTTACTAGAATAAAAACTAAAAAAAGAAACCCCACAACACCATAGGGTTGTAAAACACAAACAATAAACCCCAATGTAAACCATGGACTATAGTTAGAGCAGAATTATAAAAAATGTTCTTTCATGAATTGTAACAAATGTACCACAATAATTCCAGGTGTTTATAATAGGTGGTATATGAGAACTCTGTATTTTATGCATGAGTTTTCTGTAAACCTATAACTATAACTTCCCTAATAAAAAGTGCTATGGAATTGCAAAAACAAAAACAAAAAAACACAAGGGCCTGACATAGAGGACCATTTGGGAGAGGATTTCTCAACTAGACATGTAAATATATATCTGAAACCAATTGGTTTCCATAATTCCTTTCATGTTAGGAAATGCTAGGCCCACTGGTTGCCTTCGTCAGCACCCATTCCTTACTTGTGTGAGGAGATGGAGCCCTCATTTCTCCTGGGCTGCAGGTGTTGGCTCCTGGCCTGGTGGGAATGGTCTGGCTCTGAGCTGGCTCCTTCTGCCACCACTGGTATCACTGTCACCGAAGCAGCAGGTGGGGGAAGAATACTTAAAGAGAAAACTCATCAAAACCAGCAAGTAGTTCTCCATCCATTTTTCATGTGGCGTGAAATAAAAGTAGATAAGATTAGGAAATGAAGGTGAAAATGATGAGCGTGAGCTCCCTCTGCGTGTCACTGTGTCCCTCTCAGGGCTTCAATAATAAGCATGTTTATTTGAGTAGTTTGCTGATCACACTCATCAATTCTGAACTTCAGACTCCTACCAGACATATTTATAACCCCGTTAATATGACCTGACACGGGAATGTGTGCGGCATTAGATGACTGAGCAATGGTTCTGGGAATCCTGGCTCATGGCCCCCAGGACTCCAAAGGACAATGCCAAGGGGAGGCCAGCCTTTTTTTGAAAGCTGGGAAGGAGCAAGGGTGGGAGGCAGTTTTGAGACTACCATTAGTGGAACGTCCCTCTCTGACATCTTTTGGTTTGTAAGCAGAGGGAGCTGGCAGAGAAAGTTCTGGGTACAATGTTGGGAAAGTAATTAACCTTCCAGAGAAGAACTCCAGTACTTAAGAAAAATGAAAAGTGGAAAAAAAAAAGGGGGGAGGTGAGAACACCCAGGTTGCTAACTGCAGCTTTCAGCAGACGTGACCTGTAGCTCGTCAAGCCACCTTCTGCTTTGTGCTCCTCTCTGGAAAGGTCACAGCTGCCTGACATCTGATCTGATTCCATACTTAGGAGGGGCTTGATAGGGTGTGTGGGAGCATGCCCTGTTCTATAGGGGTCAGTGTCCCTGGGTTTTTGAAGGAAGTGAAATTGTGCTTTGCAGTCCATAGGTGATCAATAGTGTGTGTGTGTATGTGTGTGAAGGGGGGGCCTCCAAGCTCTTTGCCTCATGTGTCCATGCAGAAGGACTTCTGCTTCTCAAGATGGTTCTCTTGACCTTTTGGCTGGAACAGTTCCTTGTTGGTTAGCCTACTCCCTACATTGCAGGAAGCTTAGTACCCCTCAGCCCTGCCCACTTAATGCTGATACCCCACCCCCAATCATTGTGACAACCCCAAACACCCCTCTATGTTTTCAAATGACCCTCTGGAGAAGGTCAGTAATGATTGAAAAGATTCAGAACCACTGAGAGGATAACACTTTCCCATCCCGCCCTCTTTCCTTCCCAGGTGAGAGGCAGTGACTTCTTTGGGGGAGGGAACTGAGCTCAGCCCTTCCCTCACTCTCTTTCAGACTTGTCTGCCTGTACAGATGGCACATTATTTTCTGCTCTCCACTGAGTGGGAAAATTCACAAAGGGCCAGGGTTTTTCAGCAATGCCTCTTACTGGGTGCGTAAGTGAGTAGTTCAGGGATGAAGGGTTAGCAAGCCCTTTTGGGGAAGGCCTTGTTTGTGATGCAGCTTATCAAAGATGGAGCTGATCTTGTGATCTCCATCCATCTGTTTTCCGAGTCTTCTTCAGATCTTGGGAGGGCAACAGAGCTGTTATTTCCTAAGAACCTGAAACCTCAAAAAATATGCCTGATCATGGCCAGGATCCCCTTGCCTGATATTCTCCCCAAGTCTGTTTTTCACCCCATGATTTGTAGGAATATGTCAGGAGGAGATCTATCAGTGGGAAGGAGCAACTTACCAGCCCGGCCCCCTGCCACTGAGAGGAAATAGTCAAAGCATATGTCAGGGCATGTGGGTGTTGGGTGCAAATGCTGCAGGCTGGGCTTGGCCTTGCCCCCGCAGACTTGAGGACTTTCTCTTCCCTGAGGACTCTCCTTGGTTCCAGGAGCATAAAACTGTCTGGAGAGTGGGGGGTAGGGCAGTGGTTTAGTGGGTTAAAGACTCAGTTCCTAATTCTGACGATGAAATCAAGAGTAGACTCTTTTCATTACCCCACACAGAGAAACACAGACCTGAAAGGAAAGCAAGTGTCCTCCTGGGTCCTCAGTCCACTCGGCCCAGGGCGGAGTGTGGGCTACACCACTCTCGCTCACAGGACATGCGGGTGGGTGTCGCTGGAGGCTGAGGGGGGTGGGGTTGGAGAGGTGTTCGGTGTCGTTCAGGCCAGAGCTGCACAGCAGCTTTGTCCATAAAGCGGCAGGAAGGCAATTCCCACAGTGTTCCCTAGAAGTGGAGCCTGAGCTGGAGATTCTTGTAAATGATTTTTTGGAGGCATGCTCTTGGGTGGAGGGGAGTGAGGGGAGCAGGATGGGGCAGGAGAGAAAGGCTTAGCAGGAGTATGTCCTCCTCGGGACGCTAGCTTCAGTCTGATCCTGCCGGGAAGCTTTGGAGCACACAGTACACGACAATGCATGAGCTACCTTGAGGCCAGGCTCTGGCCTTTGGTACCCCTGGGGGTGGAAGGAGAGTTGGCCTCGGTGGTGAGGGGGCTTTGGCTCAACCAAAGGCAATTCTGCAGAGAAGGGAGCTGTGAGCTGTCATCCTGCAAAGACACAGAAGCTGGGGGTGGCTGTACCAGCAGGTTAAGGGACCTGGGCGGCGAGTAGCAGCCGCTCTGTGCGGCTTGCAGCATCATTAACAGCAGGCTCAGACCAGAGTGTGTCTTTTTACAGCATTGGGTTTCTTCTGGTGTGTGGGTGTGAGGGGGAGGGGCGGTCTGTAAACTGGGTATCGTCACGCTCTTCTCTACAGCCAGCCAGGCCTTCGTGCCTGGGCCACACTTGCAAACATAACCCACCAGTGCTCTCAAACTATATCCCCCAAACCTCCCTCACACTTGTCATTCAGACATAGCATTTGCAACTAAATTCCAACCATGGGACCTGTAAGTAAACTAGGTCATCTTGTTTATAGCATAGATTCCACAGCCTTCACCCCAAAAAGGGAGGGTCTGGTGATTTAGAGGAAAAAATCTTAAAGGTTAGCATTCATTTCCCTCAAGGTGGAGCTTCCCTGAAACAACCACTAATGTTAGCAGACCCCTCTTTTGTGTTTACCTAGCCAGTGTGGGCGCCAGCCCTACGTGGTGTGCAAGAAACCCGAGCAAATGCGCCTGCTTGTGTGATTGATCCATACCATTTCATAGAGAGGCTTTGTGCAGCCTAATCAGGTGCAGTGAGGGACCAGGTCCTCTGTGATCAATGACATCTCTAGAGATCCCATCCCAGTCATATTTTTTCTCCAATTATCCTTTTTTTTTTTTTTTTTTT
>JAQZBX010025029.1:0-29795 GCA_029593785.1 Cabassous unicinctus | reverse complement strand
ACTCTCTCAAGCTGCTTTATCCTGAAAGAGGGTGGGGCAAACCTGAGAGGAGTTTCCTAGGTCAGTCTTTCCCAGCTGGAACAAGGCCAGGCACCCACAACGGGAGCCCAGGCTGGCTCCATACCAAGTTAGGGAGGGGGTGGCACAGGGGCTGGCACGGATGCCAGGAGCTTCTCTTGCTGTTTTGAGGCCGTGTTTCTTCATTAGGCACTTGCCCTTTACTGCAGCCCTCTAATTGTTTTCTGTAGTTTTGAGGAAGGGTACCATCTTTAAGACTCCTGGGCCACTTTTGCCCAAGGTGGCTTGGAACAATAGCTACCCTCTGAGCTAGGCCCCCAGCCATCTAAATAGCTGATCAAAAGTGTGACCAGTGGTTGCCCCCATATCTTGGGAAACTAGGTCTTTATATCCCATCCTGACACTGGCAAGCTCTACCAGGAGCAAGGGCTGCAGACCCCACTGCTGCCTGCCACAAGGCCGCATGATGGGAGAGGGTAAAATTCTCTGGTATTTACCACAATTAGCCAGCCTCTTCTTCCCACTCTTCCCTGGATGCTACACAGTGCTCTCCTTGACTCTGGAAATTTGAAATAGTTGATTTAGACAGTTCCCGCCAGTTCAATAGCTTTTCTGTGGAAGGACTGATTCCTGGAACTACCCACTCTGCCATCATCCCACAATCCTCCTACTGTACCTTGTTTTTTATGCTTAAAATTAACACACATGATACAAATGGCCAATAAGCACACGAAAAGATGCTCAAATTCATTAGACATTAGGAAAATGAAAATCAAAACTACAATGAGATAGCACTTCACACCCACTAGGCTGACTAAATGAAAAAGGCAATAACAAGTGTTGGTGAGGGTGTAGAAATTGGAACCCTCCTACACTGCTGGTGGGAATGTAAAATGGTGCAGCTGATTTGGCAAACAATTTGGCAGAGCTTCAAAATGGTAAATATAGAGTTAGTGTACAACCCAGCAATTGTACTCTTAGATATATACCTAAGAGAATTGAGAACATATGTCTGTACAAAACTTGTACATGAAAGTTCATAGCAGCATTATTCATATTAGCTAAAAAGTGAAAACAACCTAAATGCTCATTAATCAATGAATGGATAAAGAAGATGTCAGATATATACATAATATATACACACAGTGGAATATTATTCCACAATGAAAAGAAAGGAAGTACTGATTCCTGCTACAACATGGATGAGCCTTGAAAACATTATGCTAAATGAAAGAAGCCAGTCACAAAAGATCACTTATTATATGATTCCATTATATGAAACATCTAGGAAAGGCAAATAGATAGAGACAGAAAATAGGTTACAGGCTGCCAGGTGCTGGAAGGAAGAGGGGAATGGGGAATGACTACTAATGGGTAAGGAGTTTATTTTGGGTGTGATGCAATGTTCTAAAATTAGATAGCGATGGTGGTTGCAAAACTCTGAATATACTAAGAACCCCTGAATCACATATATATAAAGAGTGAGTTTTATGTATGTCAATTATATCACAATAAAGTTGCTACTGAAAATGGAATAAATGGATAGTTGCAGAACTCTTGCAAACATTTTTTCATATACAACGTCTATATAATATTCTTTATTTAGATAATTTTTAAAACAAATCTTCCATTGGTGAATATTTAGGTTGCTGACAATTTAAAAATAAATATTTGTGATGACAAGCTTCCTTACATATAATTCTTCATGCACATCTCAGAAATATAAAAACTTGAGGATAAACTCCCAGACCGAGAGATTTTGAGTCCATGCAATGCACACAGTATGCCTTTTAAAACTTATTAGCAAATTGCTTCCCAGAAAAGATGATCTAGTGTGTTTGTGCACAAGCAGTGATGGAGATGGCTTCTCTGCATTGTTGTTACCATTAAAAAATTTTTTTTTGTCAGCCTGGTAGTCAAAGATGGTCTCTGGTAGTTTTACTGTTCATTTCACTGGTTGGTGGTGGGGTTCGTGGGGTTAACAGCGGTAGAAGCAGAAACTCATATTCTGAGTTTTCCATCCCTCCCCTAACGACTTCATCTGTGGCTGGAAGTTTTCTCCTTGCGACATTCCCTTTCAGCTTCACAAAGCTACCGGAGCCTCAAATTCCCATCATTTTCCAGTTTTTCTCACTGCAGCAAAACCTGGACTGAGGGTGCAATGAGGGTTCTGAGAGGATTGTGTGATTGTGGCAAATCCTTCCCCTCTCGGGGTCTTGGTCTCCCCCATCTGTGACAGGAGAGAGTTGGTCACCAGGTGATGTTTGGCGGGCTCTTCAGAAGAGAGCTGGATTGCCGTCCATGGGATGAGCTGAGATGAGCAATGCTGGTCATGGCCACCAGGTGGCAGATTAACTGCAGTCAAGGACCCTGGCTGGGATGAATGTGTTCTCTGGATGAGGCCTGCAGATGGACACGGGAATGCCAGGGCCCAGCCTGGGGCAGAGTGCCTAAGAGGCTGGTGGAAGGAGTGGCTGCTGGTCTGGCTAGCATAGGTCTGGGGTGGGGGTGGGGGAGAGAACAGGACACCAAGCCCCTCTAGACCCCAGGAGAACAGGTGCTCTTTGGAGTCTCTGCAGGATTTAGACCAGAAGGGGGTTCCCCGGCTCCTTGGCTTTCTGCAAGAAAAGCAGGATTTCCCATCATCCTCTCCAGTCTTCCTTCCAGCCAGCCTCTCTTCAGGTCCAGGAAGGAAAGCTTCCTAAAGGGAAGGAAGGAATGCGGCTTCCCTCCCATTGTGGCCAGCTTGGGTCCCTCACCTCAGTGGGTGGGTGGGTGGGGGGTTAAGGCTAAAAATGAGGTGCCAGACTCTCCTAAGGGAGCCCCCAGGAATGTTGGGAAGATCCTCAGAAATGAGCATGAACCTGGATGTGATTAAGGGTAGGAGTGCTGGGCTCAGACTGTGCTGTGAGAGCTCAGAGACAGGGTGTGGGTGAGGGAAGGAGCAGTCAGGGAAGACTTCCTGGGGGAGGGGACTGGGGCTGGTGGTGTAAACACTAGAGCCCCACCAGGCCAAGCTTCCCAGTGGCCCCTTCCACCATTACAGCCTGGGGAGCAATGCTTAGAGGAAGAGTCTGATAAGGCAGTGAGCATCAGACCCAGGCTTTGATGTGCTAGGGACTTTCATGGACATTCCTTCTAAGGCTTTGGGCTTTGCTGGGCCATCCGTTCATTCATTGGTAAGTATTTATTGAGTACTTCCTTCCTAGAGTCTGGGAATACAGCTATGAACAGCGTGTCTCTCTACTCAAGGGACTTACAGCTTGGTTGGGGAAGATATCAGTCAGGGCTTTCTATTGCAGATAACAACACATGCTGGCTGGGTTAAGCAGGAACACAATGTATTAAAGGACAATAGGGAGCTCACTGGTTTTGTGAGGGCCGGAGCACGGACTTAAAGGCAGTGCAGCCAGGAGCAGCGCCCACCCTTCACCATGACAGCCAGTGTGGCAAATTCCCCACTTCATCTATTTTGTTGCAGGCACAGCTGCTCACACCGGTAACACTGGGGGCAAAATGCCAGAATGCCACATGGCTGTCCTGAAAAGCCAAATTCCTCCACTGCCACACTTGCCAAAATCTTTATTATTCTTGCCAAAATCTTGATTGCACCTGGCGCTGCCTTCCTCTTATTGCTCTCTTCTAAACCTAAGTCCCACAAGACTATTGCTCACTGGCACAGCCTTGGTGACAAGCCTGCCCTCTAGCTGCAAGTGGGACTGGGAAAGCCAATTCCGTCTTCTCCCGAATGGAGAGGCTTTACAATGTGGCAAGTTCCTCATACATAGGAAGGGTATTCAAAATGGGCTGGCTGGCCCCAAATGGGATAGGTGTTCCAGCACAGGGAGGCAAGCATGTTACTCAAACAAATGTATTCTGATAATGGTGTTAGGGCCACAAAGAAGAAGTAGAGTATCAAGAGAACAAATAACTGGAGGACCAAATCTATCCTAGGGGTGTAAAAAAAAGCTTCCTGGAGGAAGAAGCATTTGAACTGAGATTAGAACCATAGGTATCTGCATGGTATATAACACCTAAATAGCAGAAACAGCATGTGCAAAGGCCCTGAATTGGAAGAACTGGAAGCAAGCCACTGTGGCTGGATTGTAGTGAAAAAAAGGGAAGGGTGGCATGAGATGATGATGAAGGGCAGGCAGTCAGTGTCCAGATCATACAGGGTCAGAAAAGCCATCTAAGGTTAGGTTTTAGCCAAAGAACATTTAGAAGTGTGTGCTATAACGAGATATGTTTAAAAAATGATCCCTCTGACTGGTAGATGTAGACTAAATTTCAGGAGGAGGCTTCAATGGGAGGCAGGAAGACTGAAAATGGTGGCTTAGACTATGGTGATGGTGGTAGAAAAGATAAGGGAAACTGCAAAAGGTGTCTAAGAGGCATCTGCAGAACGTGGTCATGAATTAATGTGTGAGATTAAGAAAAGGGATGTTTGGGAAGCGGGTGTGGCTCAGTCTATAGAGCTCCCGTTTACCATGTGTGAGGCCCCGGGTTCGCTTCCCGGGGCCTCCTTGTGAGGGCAGGCCAGCCAGCGCGGCGCGAGGGGCTGATGCAGCGGGACCTCACAGCAAGGGGGAGATAAGCAGACACGGAGAAAACATACAGTGAATGGACACAGCAAGCACAAGCAGCAAGGGGGGGATAAATAAATAAATAAATAAATCTTTAAAAAAAAAGGATGTTTTTGGGAAGATGTCCAGGTTTCTAGAATGAGCAGAGGTGAAGAAATAGGGAATCGGGAGAAGAGCAGGAGCTCAGTTTGTACATGTTTGGACTGGGAGGCCGGGGTTGGAAGTAGACTTGACGAGTTGTCAGAATGTGGGTGGTCTCCAACACCAAGGGCCTGGGTGGGCCACCCAGTGTGGAGTGAGGAGCGAGAGGAGATGAGGGCCCAGAATGGCACAGCCCTGAAGGAGCCAACATTCCAGAGTCTGACTGAGGAGCAAGAGCTCACGAAGCAGGCTGACAAGGAGCAGCCAGGGAAGTGGGAGGAAAACCAGACGAATGTGGGCTGGTGGGGGCCAAAGAAAGTGCGTTTCAGGAGGGGAGACTGACGAACTATTTGAAGGCAGCCTTTTCAGACGAGGCTTGAGAAGCGTTCACTGGATTTGGCAGTGCAGTTCACAGCAAGAGCAGTTTTGGCAGAGGGCAGGAAGCCAGGCTAGACTGTGCTGGAAAGTGAATAGGATGTGAGCAAGTGGAGACAGAAGGTGTAGACAGCCCTTGACTGATGCTTGTCTGTGAGGTGAGGGGAGAGGGAGAGTAGCAGGAAGGGAACGAGGGGAACGGTGGACCAAGGAGGCAGTGATTAATTTGTTTTATTTTAAGGGGAGCACCTAGTGTGTGGATATATGAAAATGAAATGGGTGTGGGAGCCATGGAAGGATCTGGGGTAAGGGAAGACAAGTCCCTCATCTCTGTGAATCTCTTCATGTGGCTATGTCCCTTCTGCCTGGCCCTCTGTTTCTCTCTGTCTCTCTGCATCTCTTTCTCTTTATGAGGCCCCAGCTTCCAGTTGCAGCAAAGTGACAGAACAGCCCATTGGGCACTTGCCCTGTCTCTATGACACCAAACTTCTGGGTCCTGGGAAAGGCTGAAGGTGGCTGGAGATTTTCGCTTGTATCCAGATGACCAAATGCCCCCAGCTGTCCAAATCTTCCTTTCTGAACCCTCTTCTCTCAGGAGTTCCCTTCGCCCACGCCCCAAACAGTGTCTCTCTCCTTCTCCCCCATTTCCCCAGAATTGTCAGGCCATCTAACCTGGACTCATCCCTTCTGGGGACAGGGTGCTCCCAGCCACTGAGGGAGGGCTCTGTGACCTTGGACCTTCCATGCCCTCTCTGGGGGACGACAGGTGGGGCTTCACGACCCTCCCTGGGCTCCGGCTCCCTGCAGGGCCCCCAACAGTGGGGTGGTGGGGGCAGGGTTGATTGGCAGGCCCAAGCTCCCTCTGAGGCACTGCATAAGCAGCTGGCAGCCCCGCGCACATCCCCATGGTTACGGGCTGGGAAAGGCTGGCAGTAGTGGCATTGCCATGGCACTGGCACGGCCCAGTGCAGGGCTGGCCCATGGCTCGGCTGGGTGGGGCGTTGGCACAGAGGTGCTCTGGGAGCTAATGGGACAGCTCCCTGCTGGGGAGGGCTGTCCTGGGCATCCAGCGACCTTTCTGGTCAGGCGTGGGGCAAACAGCCCTGGAACAGCAGCGCTGCTCCTTCCCCAGCCTCTGGGTCTCCGTACCTTCGCTGCTCAGCCTATTGGCCCAGGGGCTGGAGCACAGGGGTGGCCGTAGGAACCCCTCACTCACACACCAGCTCAACACAGACAGTCCAGACTATGAAGTCTTGGCCTGGCCCAGACCGAGCCCTTTCTCCAGCACCTCATTCAGTCCTAACTTGGGCCCAATTGGAGCCCTAAGTGAGCACAGCCTGGGCCCACAGGAAACTTGACCTTGACCCTGTCCTCAGCCTTGGTCTTTTCGTCTGCACATCCCCCCAGCTAGGGTTCCCAGGGTGGAGGAGAGGATCAAAAGAACCAAGCCCTATTTTTTTTTTTTTTGGGTGGCGGGGACAGGTTTGGATAGAGAGAACTCAGACCATCAGGGTTATGCGGTTCAAACGTCAGAGGTCGTTACGGGTTAGAGCAGTCTAGGAAGCCCTCTAGGGAGAGGCAGGGGTGGGTTGGGGCTGGAAGGATGGGCAGAATTTTAAGAAAGGAAATTCCAGGGAGGAGGATTGGCTGGCCTGCAGGTGGGGAGGCCAGCGCACATCACCTGTTTGGTTGAATTAGATCTTTCCCAAACAGAATATCCATGCGTCAAAGAGTTCCTCCAGTGTTAGCTCTGCCCTGCCGGATGGGGTGGGGGGTAGGTTAACAGAGCTCGGTGAAATCCTGGCCAGGGATTGTTCAGGGTGAGCTGAGAGGGGGTCTTGTGGAGTCCACTATGCAGCCGCGGGGAGCAGATCTTACACGCGACTCACGCGCATGGGCCCCCACCCTGACTGCAGGCCCCTTTGTCCAGTCTCCTTCCCCACAGCTCTGCATGGATGTCTGGCTGGAGGCTCCTACTTCACGGCTCACAAGCTGGCTCCTCTGCAGGTTTTCCCAGCTCTGGAAATACCCACCACTTTGCCTGGAAGTTCCAACCCAAATCCTGGGGGTCATTGCTGAATCTTCATCAGCCTCCCTACTGTGCCCCCTCTCCACCCTCTTGCCATCACCTTGTTCTAGCCCCAGGACAAGTCATCCTCACCCACCTCCTGGGCTCCTGCGACAGACCCCTCACTGGTGCCCACATGGCAGCCAGAGTGATCCTGTCAGCCCCCTGCTTTCTAATTTGACTAGGAAAAAATCCAAGTTCCTTTTTGTAGCCTGCACCACTTCCCCACTTCATCTGCTTTCCCTCTCCTCCCCATTGCTCTGCTCTGGCCACAACAGCCTTGCTGTCCCCAGAGCCCTGAGCTTGTACTCATTTCAGCACAACTGCTGCCTGGAACACTCTTCCCCCAGCACCCCCCATGGCTGTCACCTCCTCAGAGAAGCCTATCCCACCACCTGGTCACATTGCTCACTCTCACCGTCCTATTTCCTTGCTTTGCTTTCTTCATGTTATTCAATAATTATATCACATGTGTTTCCTTGTATATTGTTTTATTCACTGCTGTATCCCCAGTATCTGAACAGGGTCAAGGTCAAGATTTGTAGTAGGTATTCAATAAATATTTATTGACTGACCTGCCCCTTACACACACACATACACACACACACACACTCCTTGGGGGTCTCAAAGCAGAAAAGATGGGTGGGGCATATCTTCCTTCCCAGCCAAGGTCTGGTGTCCCCTTGGATACCACAGATGAAGGAGCAAAGGAAGATTCTGGTCAGAGTCCATGGTCCCTGTCCTAAAACCATCTCTTCCCTGTCTTCCCTCCTTAGTCTCAAATCTGTCCTCCACCATAGAGGATGGCTGTGTGCTGGTGAGGCTGTATACACCCCACTCATAGGACCCGACATGGGCCCCTGTATGTACACAGCCCAGCTGAGCTCCCTGGGCCTGGCCCTGGAAGAGCAGAGTATGTGCACGTGTGTGCATGGGTGTGGGTGTGCATGTGTGTGCATGCATGTGAGCATGTCCCTTCACGTGTAGGCACATGTGTGAGCATGTGCCCAGCCCGCCCTGACGAGGTCTGCTGGCTTCCTAGCAGCTGGAGCGCTTGCTGCACTGACAGGCCTGTAATCACGGGAAATTACTGAGCCCGGAACTAAAATTAAGGCTGCTGCTTCTGCCACAAGACCTGTTTACCAAGCCGAACGCCCGGAAGAGGCCTCGGGGGAAGGCTGTACTGGGAGCTGGGGCTTCTGGGGACGCCGGGGGTGGGAGAGGGCAGGGAGGCTGTAGGGAGGAGGAGAACGACCTCTAGCAGGCACTATGAGGTGTCGGGCAGGGTGCCTGTCAGTCCCTGTCCTTTGTTTTATTTCATCCTCACCACAGCCCTGCAGGGCAGGCATACTTCCTGGTGAACACATGAGAGAACTGAGTCTCACAGAAGTTAAGTGATTTGCTTCAGGTCACAACGCTTGTGAGGAGCAGAGCTGGGGTTCTATGTTAGGATTGCCTGACTCCAGGGCCAGGACTCTGGAACAGGGAACAGGGAGGGTCTCTGAACTCTTTGGGGTTAAGCAGGAACAGGTCCTGCAGGAGGTTTGACTCTCCGGTTTTTGGTATTTGGTGTGAGGAACATCAGAAAGAAGCCCCTGCCTCCACCCACCCCACCACCAACCCGTCGCGTGGTCTGTAGCGTGACCACTAAGGCTGTAGGGTAAGTGTTGCCCTGTGGGAACCCACAGGGAGGAAACAGCATGTACTGAGGAGGAAACAGCGTGTACTGAGCAGACACCAAGTCTCCACGGCCCACCTGGACGTCATGGCCCAGCCGCCTCCGTGGCCCTGTGGTGTCCTGAGGTGCAGCAGAGAATACAAAGCTCAGCCTGGGCCCAGGACTTGGGAGTCCCAGCCTCCTGTGCCCACAAAGACTCCTGGCTCCAGAAGGAGCCATCTGTGGTCCCCCAAACTCGTCCCCTCACCCCCCAGGGCCAGCGAGCAAATTCTTAATGAGCTGGGTGGGTGGGTCTGTGGAGGGGCCTCTGGGGTGCAGCATGGCTGAGTTTCATGGCAGGGAATGCCCCTAAGGTGGCAGGGGCAGGACCCACCTGCGTCCACACTGCCTGGGCTGGGTTCTCTGGGCAAGCAGCAGCCCTCCCACCTCCGCCAGTCCTCAAGGAGACCCCAGCTCACTCGCTGAGAGAAAGCCCCACCCACAGGCCCATATGACACCCACAATCTGCCTGGCCTCCAGCCAGTGAACAACTTCATCTGACTGAGCGCTAGAAACGCTTCTACTGCCAGCGTTGTTGTAGGTGTGTATATATGTGTGCCTGTTTGTGTGTGTGTCTATGTAGTATATGTATATAAAGGTATGTATTTGTGTGGGCATGTCTATGTATCTATAGTGCATATTAATAAATGTGTGTATATATGTGTATAATACAGAGTGTTATAGGTATATAAATGTGTGTAGGTATGTATATGTACATAGTATATATATAATGTGTGTATATCTATGTACATGGTATATATATAGAAATGTGTGCATATGTGTATATGTATGTATAGTGTATAGATATATAAATGTGTGTATATTTATACATATGTATATGTATGTAGTGTATGTATAAGCATGTGTATATGTGTATGCATGTATATATATGTATATATGTATAGTATATAGATATATAAATGTGTATATACATGTGTATGTGTGTATATAGTTTATATATATAATTATCTGTGTGTATATATATGTGTACACACACTTATTAAATCCTTTGAGGAATTATCATCCCCGTCTTACCAATGAGGAAACCGAGGCCCAGAGAGGTGAAGTAGCTTGCCCACAGCCCATGGCTGGGAGGAAAGGAGCAGAATGCGGACCCCGGCAGTCTGGCTGCAAAGGTTCTGTGCTGACCACCATGCTATTTTGCTGTTCACGAGTCTCTTCCTCTTCCCTAGGCCAGAGACACACTGGCTGGGTTCAGCCTGCATACCTCCAGCAGTGGGGTGCTCACTTCTTGGCTCTGCCGGTAGGAGCTGAAGGAGCATCTGCCAGCGGGTCCTGCCTGCCCTGGGTCTGCTGGCGACGTCTTGCGCTGGCCTGTGGGGATGTGAAGGGGACATTTATGCTGCTATCCACATACCACCCCGCATGGTCCTGAACCCGGCTCGAAGAGCTGGGCATGAGCCTTGCACACAGCCCACTGTGTCCCAGGCCCGGGACCTACCCCTTATCTCATGCATCACTTTGTGTTTGGGTTGCAGCCAGAATTTAAAATTTTTCATGAAATAGAACAGAAAATATCAGAGTGCATCACACATAGTAAGGATATGTACTGTTTCATGAAATGTTTACGTTCACTTATCTATAACTATAGCCTCTATAGCTATTCACCTATCATCTATCTTTATCTACTTATACATAAACTCGGTCACAATGAAAAGGTATTTCTCACTGAGGGGACAACAAAAGTCTGGAAAATTCCTATAGATTGCCATCTGACTTCCTGTGTCCTATTTTCGTTCATCCCATTTTTGCCAGCCCAGGGTCTCCCAGCAGGCTGAGCCCAGAGGCCCCTGGCTCCCCCCGTTCCCCACTGCTGGGCCAAGCACAGAGGGGCCACAAGGGGATGGGGTCAGCCTTACCCACTGGGCAGCCACAAGAGGGCCACTGTGGAATGACACTCGCCATGTGCCAGGCGCTGGGTTAGGTGCTTTACTTGCATAACCTTTTAAGCTTCATGAACTAAGTACCATATTCTCACCACATCCAGATAAGGAAGCCCAGGCTCAGCGAGGTTAATCTGCTTGCTCGAAGTCATGCAGCTCGTACACATCACAACTGGGTTCAAATCCAGGGCCAAATGACTCATGGGTCGCCATCTGCACACCTGTCGGTGGCACTGCCTCTGAACCCCACGTGCCCAGGTAGGCAGGGATGAGAACGCACCCAGCCCCACCTCTCTGGTCATCTCTGCCCTCCCCCAACTATGTGCCACGTGCTGGCCCTGCCAGATTCCTCCTGAGGCCCACCTCCTCGGGCCCTGAGGGATGCTGAGGGCCTAACTGGAAGCAGCTTCCACTCCTTGGACCCCAGGACAGGGCGACCCCAGGAGGCATGACCGAGGTGAGCCTGGCCTGGCCTCAGCGGAGCCTGCTGAACAAACTTGGACCTGCACGACCGCACAGTTCCAGTTTCTTTTCTCCCTTCTTGGTTTTCCCCACTCAACCCACAGCTGACCACATGAGGGCAGACACCAAACTCTTGTGCCAGGGACGGTGAATTCCGGCATGGGAGCTGTACCTGTCCACAGAGCCTTTCAGAGCTCAGCAAGGCTGCCCTCAGGCCCCTGGCTCCCCTGCCTCTGCCCCAGCCCAAGCCGCCTGTGGCATGGCTCAGCCCTCAGTGCTAACATTCCTTCTGCTCCCAGCTTCTCTCTTCTTGGAGGCATGGGGTGCCACAGTGGGCCTGGACTTTGCAGTTAGTTGGATTCAAGCCAGAGCTGGATTCAGACATTTTGTGGTCCAAAGCTCTGAGAAACATTTGGTGACTCTGCCCCTTTAAAACAGTGTACTCAAAATAAACCCTATTATCTGCCAAGCCCACCAAAGGCCTAACAATGGCCTAAACAAGGCTTTAAGGAATCTTCCCCCCTCACTCCCTTGGCTCCAACCACTGCTGTCCTCCCTGCTGTACCTGCCTCAGGGCCTTTGTACTTGCTGTTCGAGCTGCCTGGAGCACTCATTCCCCAGATACCCGCATGTCTCACTCCTTCCCTCGGGGAGGCCCCTAACCCAATGGCACCCTTCAACCTCAGCTGCAGTCCCCAGCACTTTTTAAACCACTCACTGCACCTACTTGTTTATAGTCTAGCTCTCTCCACTAGAATGTAAACCCCATGAGGGCAGGGTTTTTGTGTAGTTTGTTCAACAGTGTCTGGTACTGAGTAAACACTCAAAAACTCTTCGTGGAAATGAATTGAAGTTGAATTAAAGTATGTGTAGGGAGGTCCAGAATTCTGATTTCTCTCATGACTTCCCTGAAGCTTCTATAACAATTCTTTGAAACCAAAATCATCTGAAGAAATCTTTATTTGATGTTCCTGCTTTGCTCTGGGTACCTCTTGGGGCCTGGCTCCACCATCACCTGCCCCTGTCAACACCAGTCCTGCCCTCCCAGGGCTCAGGGCCTGCGGGGAGGCCGACGAAGTGGCAATGAGAGTGGAGGGGAAGCGCCAGGTGCGGGGTGCCCACAGGAAAGCAGCGTGCCCCAGAGAGGAGACACCTGCGTAGGTCACTCACCTGCTTCCAATTGTTTCCTCAAGGTGACACCCAGCTTCTGGATCTATTTGCAGATCAACATGAAGCAATGAACTTGGGGATACTCTGCATATTGAAAAGTGATATGCAGATACTGGTTTTCATTTTTTGCTCCTCTCAAAGAGGAAGGAAGGTAAGGCAGAGATTAGTGAGCCCATTTTACAAGTTTTTGCCATGTACTCTAATATTTATCTTTTTTCGGGTGTTTCTTCTTCCTCCTTTCCCAAATGTTAGTCACACTGTGAACTCCTAAAGGACTGGGCTTATCTGCTTCATCTTGCCTCCTTCATGTCCCCATCTCAGCAGAGTCCAGCCACGGGCTTGGTCAGTTGGGACATCAAGACTCAGAGAGGGAAGGTCACTTACCCAAGGTCACACAGAGAAGGCCTCCTGCTTCCCGAGGCTCTCCTACTGCCAGATATGGATACTCTGCAGCCCCTGCCTCTAGCCTGGCTTCCCCTCGAAGCTACCACAGCCCCTGACCCTGCTAAGCCTTTGTCCACTCCTCCAGCATCCCTGGGACCACGAGGACTCAGGGCTGAGGGCCGGTGGGGGTTGGCTGGAGGCATGAGAGTCAGGGCAAAGCCAGTTCTCACTGCGGCCTTTGCACGCCTTTGTCAGGGCTCTCCACTGCCCTGGCCCCTCCCCTCTTCCCTCTGTGCAGCTCTGAGGAGGACCACAGCCCACCCTTTTGGCTCTCCCAAGGCTCAAGAATACCGCTCTGCAGGCCAGAGGAGCTGTCAAGAAATTCATTATACCTTTCTCTGCCTTCCTTTAGATGAGGAAACTGAGGTCCAGAGGAGGCCAGAGGCCTGCTCAAGTCTTGGGGGGCCAGAGGCAGAGTCAGGTCTGGAGCTAGAACCCTGCGCTCCTGCCAAGCCTGGGACAATCTGTTCTCTCAGGTCCTCTGGTGTGCCCTTTTGGGCAGCAGCCTGGACTCCTGGTCCAGGCTAACCTTGCCAGCCTCCAGTGATGGGCGACTATTCCAGTTTCCTGGCTGAGAAAGCAAACCCCATGCAGTGGGGTGGCTTAAACAATGGGAATTTATTGCCTCACAGTTTTGAGGCTAGGAGAAGTTCAAAATCAAGGCCTTACCAAGGCGATGCTTTCTCCCAGCAGACTGGTGTTCTGGGGCTGGCTGCTGGCGATCCTTGTCTTTTGCTTTTCTGCCACATGGCAATGCACATGGCAGCTTCTCCTGGCTTCTCCGGGTTCCAATGACTCCTGGCTTTTTCCTGTGGCTTTTTCTCTTTGTGCCCAAATTTCATTCTGTTTATAAAGGCCTTCAGTAACAGGATTAAGAACATGTTTTTTTCTGGGATACATAGCTCCAAGCCACCACAAGGCCTTACTACCTATCTGTGCTTTCTCTTGGTCTCTCTCTGTTCCTGTTCTCCTCACCCCTGTATCCAGGCTCAGTGGTCAAGTTCCCTGCTTCTGACCCTCCCTGCTTTCCCACCTGGTGCTCCCAAGGACCGTCACGTGTTTCTTGTCTATCCAAGTTTACAGAGGGGGCCTTTTGTCTTCCTGGCCACTTCTCTGCCTCTATACAGCATACCAGGGGCCCAAGAGAAAGTCTGCTCATCCTTGTCATTCATTCATTCATTCACTTACTCATACAAAAATTTTTATTGACCAGATACTATGCACTGGGGATACATGAAGGAAAACAAACAAGAGCCTCACATAAAAAATCTTGCACAATTCCTGACTCAGACTCCTCACTAACCGTTACAGAGCTTCTTGCTGTGAGACTAATAGCCAGACAGCAGACTATCAAGGCTACAGAGAGACAAACACAGGGAAAAACTGTATTCAAAACAGAAGTGGGGTGCTTGCTTCAGCAACACATATACTAAAATTGGAACAATACAGAGATTAGCATGGCCCCTGAGCAAGGATGACACGCAAATTTGTGAAGCATTCCATATTTAAAAAAAACAAAACAAAAAACAGAAGTGGGATGAGGCACATGGGAAACTTTACAAAGCACTGGCCCCGCGGTTTGCTAGGTTCCTCTGTGCCAGGAACTCACAAGGCTGCCCTTTGGCCCTGCTCAGGACTTGGAGGCCGCGGAGCTCTTGGGAACATCTGGAACATCTGTTAGCCATCCTCTCCCCCCGATGGACTGGGCCAGGGTTCGTCTGGGCAGGGAGAGGGAATGGGAAGGACAAATAGATCCAGCGGGAGGCCTCCCTGGCCTCTTCCTGCTCCCAAATCCCAAACATTGCTTCCAGAGCCGGCCAGCCTGGGGCGTCCCCAGCCCCCACTGGGCCCTTCTCATCCTACCTCCCGCTTCTGGCCTCTCAGTCTGGGCCCAGTGAAGATGTCAGCTCCCTGAAAGGAGCCCCTGGGCACAGTAGGACAACAGGGCTGCGGGCTTCCTGCGGAAGGGTTAAGGGCTGGGAGGAATGAACAGCTGGGGACAACGGAGGAGGAGAGTCGAGGTGGGAGAACAGAGGGCCGTGGGTGCCGCAGTTACTGTGAGAAGTGTTGAAACCTGCCCCCCAGCCGCTCCTGGGGTGGAAGTGTGAGGATGAGGGGAAACCATTTGAGCATGGCGGCACTCCCTGCCTTAGGCCTGGGCGTTTCCAGGTCACATGGACTCCTTGATGTCTGGCTGCTCAGGCAAGGATGACAGGATCATAGACCTGGCTTATTATTTCCCCTGGATTAGGGTGAAAATTGGGCCAAATGGAGAAGTTGATATTCTTTGAATTGACTGGACAGGGTGGCCTTTGAAGGAAATCAGTCCTCTCAGTGGTACGTTGTATCTGTTTTCAGGTATTTAGGAGAAAACCAGGCACAATGTTGCCAGTACGGAGAGACCAACTGGAGACGAAGTACCCACGGTCTTCCTCAGGGCCATTTTAGGGACAGAGGTGTCTTCTCCCCACCTAGATTCAAAGTCTACAAAGAGGAGGAATTCATAACCAATCCAGCAAATGTCCTAGGTAGAACAATTTACAAAACGGTAGGGTGTAGTGGGTGCTGAAATTTCTTAATCTCGAGGACAAGGATTGTGGGTCCATGGAATAATTATTAAGATAAAAATAATGTTACATGTGCCTTATTTAATCCTCACGACAAGTCTACCAGGTAGGCACTATTATCACCCCCATTTTACAGATGAGAAGTCTGAGGCACAGGGAGAGTAAACGGCTTGTCAAAGTTCATACAGCAAGCAAGAAGGAGAGCAAAGCAATAGATAGGGAAGAAGTGTGAAGAGGAGACTTCTAAGGAAAGGCTAGGGAAGGAGGGAATAGCATGTGGGCTGCCCTCCAAAGCCTTGCCCCCCAATTTGGAGTGGCTTTAGCACCCTCTTTTGAACCCTTTGGTTAAGAACTACTTAAATATCCACTGGGATTCAGGAAGTAATTAATCTGAGGAAGATAAGTCCTATAAGACAAGGAGTTATTCAGATAATTTAAAAATTCAGTTGAAATGGGGGAATCATAAAGAAAAATGACATACACATACCTTAAATATTTGGAACTAAGTTTTAAAAATGTGTTAATTCATTAGTCACTCTTGATGTATGACTAAGGCCTCTTCTTTCAGCTGATTGGTGCTCCGTGCTATCTTTATTTATTATTTTATAAACCATACCCATGATGCCTCACCTTTGATTTCCTGTTCTGATTTCTTTAAAGAGTAGTGAAAGCATAAATACCTTGCTGGGATATAATAGGGTACACATCTTCTGGCTCTTTCTTTCTGGGCATAGGATAGGATAGCTCCTCCCTGCCTACTTGAAGTTAATTGTGGACATGTGACTTGCTTTGGACAGTGGAATTTAAGTGGCATTGACAGGTGTCATTTCTGGGCAGAAACTTTAGAGTACATGCTTCATGATACGTTCTTTTCCTTCAACCTCAGTTACTAGAAAAGGTCCAGATATTGGCTGGACCATCAGTCTTGGCTGAAGCAGCCCCAGCTAAGCCACTATGAATATGTACTTTGAATAAGAAAAAAAAATTAGTTTTAAACCTGAAATTTGTGGGGTTATTTGTTACCGCAGCCTAAGCTGTCTTATCCTAACTGATACCCTCATGAGTAATATGCGTATAGTATTATTCTTGACTTCCAGTATACTTAGATATATTTCTCCAGTATTTTAGTGTGGTCTCGTCCAGACCTCATTTGATAACAATTCTTTTTAGCTATGTGCTTTTACTGTGGGCTATCCAGGGAACCCAGCTTTTATTCATGATGTTGCTAAATGTGTAACTCCAAGGAAACACCCAATGTGCATTTACATGGCAGTACCCTATGAGTATGGTCATCTGTAGCAACCTGACGGCAGGAACAATGCCTGACCCTTCTATATCATCCCCCTGTTGGGAGAAACAGTTTGCCATGGGCCTTGACTGTCCCTGAACATTCTTGCTAGGTATGCCTCGATCACTCTTTACCTGGGCCACTTCTCAGGATTTTGTTTGCCATGAACAACACTGAGAGATGAGATAACCTCTCCCACCAGGCAAAGAGCAGGCTTCCTTTCACACTCTATAAAAGAAATGAATCCCCCAATCTCAAAGTTCCTCTCCTTAATGAAATCCACTAAGCAGGCACGCACCCATCATGGGCCATTGGCATTGCTCCCATGGGACTTGGGTGGCATGGGAGGACCAAAGTCAACCAGCATGGAGCTCTGGCTACTGCTTTTTCTGTGAGTAATAAGGTCCTTTGTCTCTGACCCAGGAGTCTTGTGTCTTTTTCAAGCCTCCATGAAACAATAACAGGCTAACTTGTTTGCTTGTAAAGAGTATAAAACATCAAACTCTTCACTGTTCTTGACACCTCCAACCCGAATGTAGGATTGGACTGCCACATAGTGGGCCATCCCAGAGTTATCATTTGTACGTTTCACTCTTTGACCTTGGGATTAAGGAGTTACAGGACAAGGTCTCATTCCATACCCAATTATCCAGTGGCTATTTTATTGGGGTCTCAGTTTTTCTCTCACAATGGGGATAACAATTTGGGACCATCAGTTCACTCTCTTGGGTTGTTAGATTTGGGAGTTCGGGAGAGGATGGCCAGTGTGCTCTGGTAATCACCAGCTGATTCTTGTCTTCCCTTGAGATAATGCCAGCAAACTTGGACTCCTTCCAAAGAGACTTAGGTAAGAGGAAGGAAGAACTTGTGTCAGTGAGAAAGGGGGAATGTGGCCAGATGAGACCCTGCTGGCTGTAGAGTCTTCCCTTCTGAAACAGGACAGGGACTTGTATGTTTTGGGGAGGCAGGGTTGGACTAGATGTCTTCAGTGGTTCTCTTTGGAATGGGAGCCATGATACCCACCTTCAAGGATCTAACAGGAAGAATATGCTTTAGTTTCTAGTGGAGGATAGGTTTGCTTTGTCAGAGCAGTGGCAGTGAGGATAAATAGCAGGCAGGAGCAATGTAATATACCTGCTCCCTCTCTCCCCAGGCAGTGCTAGAATCTGCCCCCAAATGACTGAACATCTGGCTAAGCAAGGGTGCACTCATTCATTTCGCATTTGATAAACAAAAAGAAATGAACTCAGTGCAAAATTGGAAACAAAAATTTGATGCCCTCAACAACTGTCACTCGGGAATGTATGGAACTTAGCACCCCTTTGCTACATGTTAGGAGGAGGCTGGCTTTGGGAAGACTGGTTGGTCTATGTTTGGAGGTAAGATGGTGTGATGGATTGAATTGTGTACCCATTTGGACAAGTTCTTGGTCTTGGTCTGCTTTCAGGTGGGCATTGACGCATTGTAAAAGATCTCTTCAAATTGTTACTTCAGTTAAATTGTGGCCTAACTCACCCAGGTTGGACTTTAATCTGGTTTACTGGAGTCCTTTATCAGTAGAATGAAATTCAGACAGATAGAGAGAGAAGCCATGGGGAGCAGCCAGAAGAAACAAGTCAATGGAACCTGGAAGAGAAAAGAGAAGATTCCACCATATGCATTGCCATGTGATGGAAGAGCTAAGGAACCCTAAGGATCCCCTGTAGCCGGTCCCAGAATTCCAGTCTTCAGGGAGAAAGCATCACCTGGCTGGTGCCTCAGTTTTGGACTTCTCACTTCAAAACTGTGAGCCAATGAATTCCTGCTGTTAAGTCAACCCATTGCTTGGTATTTGTTTTAGAGGCTGGGACACAAATATAGCTGGGAAGGGAGAAAAGAGGCAAGAAGGGTGGCTGCACTTGTCCTGAGGGAAGATGAGGAGGAACTAGGGAAGTGGCAGGAGAGAGGAGAGATGGATATAGGGTGTAATTCTCATTGGGGTTGTGGTAGCTCACTGGCTTGGGGCTCCAGGTGGCAGCCATGAGGACCTCTGTGTATCCTCATTGATGACGCCCGGCTACGGTCATCTTCTTCCACAGAGGGTTCTGGGAAAGGCTGCCCAGCCCAGTCTTTGGTCCTCTGGAACCCACCCTGCTCCCACTGTCCCAGACCCTCCCCACCCCCCACCAGGGCCTGTCACCAGGAAGGATCACCCTCTGTGTCCGTGTCCGAGTCCTCATTTCACTCGCAGCTCGGCACTAATCCAATTGCTGGCTCTAACCTAATTCTCCATTGTTGCTAGAGTCCTTTGCCTGCTGATATTAAAACTCTTTTCATTTAATTGCACAGAAGATAGATCCTTCTCAGCCATCAGGTGGTAAATATAGAATAGCTGATGTGCAGCTCTAATTTCTTCCCTGGCAGGCCTCCTGCAGCACTGAGTAATTGGGAACCAAGAGGCTCTGGAAGGAGGGAGCCAGGAAGGGAGGGAGAGGGAAGGCCCCACCACCAAGAGGGAGGGGAGTGGTGCATCAAGAGGGAGGGGACCTTGCTGTTGTCAGAGGATACAGGTCGGAGGGAGCTGGGCCTGTGTGCCTGAACTGCCCAGTGTGTCCATCTCCCCAGGGCCAGGCTTTTCTCTCCTGAAGCTCTCGTGTCACCTAGTGACTGGGGTCCTGAAATGCTGTATGAGAATCGGGTGCTTCTAAGCCAAGGGTGACCGAGGGGGTCCCACTGTAAAAAGCATGAGGGGTTGTGGGCTCCCCAGAATTGGTGGCAGGGAGAGGTGTCTGGATAAGAACTCTGACCTTGTCACAGAGGATGGCTTAAGCCTCTGCACAGTCTCAAAGGGGCTTTGAGCTGATTGACTACAATGCCCTTGTTTTGGAGAAGAGAAAGCTGATCCTGGTCACAATGGGTCTCCCAGCAAGACAATGAAAGAGTTGGTGACAGAGGGCAGGCTTACGGATGTCCCATCCAGGGTGGAAAATATATGGAACTATGATGGTCACCATGTGTCCCCTTAAGAGGAGAGGGGCAGGGACACCACAGTGACACCCCTAGCAGCCACAAGCAGGCTTGGGGGTCCTCTTTCATTCACCAGGGAAAAGCCACCTGAAGTTGCTCCGGCCTGTCCTGTTCCATGGGCACACACAGGGGACATCAAGACCGCAGCACAGGCTGTAACTGACCTCACACCTGGCCACAAAGGAAGAAGGACACATCCCCGTTGGAGCCACTGGTCACCCAACACTGACCTCCTGCAGTGACTCACACCAGCTGTCCCTTCCCAGGAACTCATGGCTTCTGGGACTCCCTCGGACTCTGGAGAACCTGGCAGCCTACTCAGTTTCAGGGGGGCAGGGTGTAGCCTGCTCTTGCTGCCCTACTCAGCTCCCAGGACCCGCTGAGCGCCTCAGAGGATGGGCCCACTTGCCCTGGAAGAGGCTTCACCGCACTTTGGCTCCCTGAACCTCCTCCCTCCACCCCCCGCCACAGGCTGGGCTCCCCGAGGAAGCCATTTTACCTCTCAGAACAGGGGTCTGAGGCAGCCTGCTTTCCCCTCCGGCCTCAGAGCAAGGCACAGAACCAGCGTTTCTGGGGAGCTCCTGTCTCCTGAACACTTGGAGAATTCTGGGGGCTCCATGCCTTCCCCAGGCCCTGCCACCCTGAAGCCCTCTGGTTTCACCTACTCTCTCTCTGACCAGGTCCCAGCTCAACTCTCCAAAGCCCTGCAACTCCCCCAAGCCTGGGTTCTGTCTCTGCTGCCTGCCCCTTCTCTAGCTGCAGAGTCCAGAGACCCTCGGGGCAAGGGGAAGGGGCCCCCAGGACTTGCATAGCTGCTGGATCCTCTCACCAGGATTACCTTCCCACCCAGGAGGTCCTGAGGAAGGAAGAAAAGGTGGGATCCAATCCCAGGCCCGGAACACTGCCACTGTCCTTTGCTTCAGACTTTCAGGCCAAGCCTGTTGCCTTGCTGCCTTGTCACTCTACCCCTGTGTCCCAGCAAACTTGGCAGGGTGTGACTGCTGGGAACGCTGTCCCGGATTCTGCCAGTCACGGGATCCCTGCATGCCCGAGCCAGAATGGCGTCTCCCCAAGCCCCTCTGTTCAGATGAGGAAATGGAGGCCTGGAGGCGGTGGTGGGAGGGGTCGTGCAGTGACTCGGACTGGATCCCTGGCTTCCTGCCTCCAGCCTAGACTCCAGACATTTCTGCTCAGAATGATAGCACATTTAAGAGCATAGGGGTCAGAATAAAAGAGTGCCGATTCCAGCTCCGCCCATGGCCAGCTGTGTGACCTCCAGCAAGGTATCGGATCTCTTTGGGCATCTGTTGCCTCGCCTGTAAAACGGGGATGACAATGGTATCTACAGCGTAAGGGGGTGTGAGACTCCGCTGTGTTAATCCATCTAAAGCCCCAGTCCAGCGTCGGGCATATGGTGAGTGATAATTAGCTATCACACAAAATCCAGCTCCACTGGATTGCAAACTCCCCCGAAAACCAGTGTGAACTGAAGTGAGCATTATCTGTTCAAGCAATGAGCAGGCATTTAATTTACTTCCTCAGAAAACGGAAGGGTTCTGTGACAGGGGACTATTTGGATAGTTTTTGGTTGCGCAGATGTCTCCCCCCGCCCCCCAAGATTCCCAACACAGTTCAGGGGAAACAGAGTCATTCCATTAACCTTCAGGCGGCTCCCAGGAAGCAGAGGTGGCTGCCAAAGTCAGGATGCTGCTGTTTTTTTTTTCTGGAAAGTCCCTGGGAAACTCAGGGCTGCCCTCATGCTCCCACTGGGCAGCAGGAGCCACCGCTCCGCATTCAAGAAGGCCGCAGAGCAACAGTCACAGTCCACAGTTCAGGTCCTGGCAGGGCTTTAAACAAAAGTGCTGATCCTCCTCAGGGCTGAGATGAGGGTGAGGTGAGCGAGGCACTCACCTGTGATACAAAGTGTAAGGGGCTCCCCAAACTCAGTAATTGAGAAAAATGATGCAATATTTTTAAAAATAAAAACTAATAAAAAAAAAATCCATGATGGACAAAATATCAAACTTTTAAATAAAGACAGGATCTGACCCTGCATTTGCATGACCCTCAGAGCGAGTGCCTCTCTCGCTTCACCCAAGTCCAAGTCCTAATGCTTGGATCCCTTTCCCAGACCATGGAATCAGACTGTCTGGGAGTGGGGCCCAGACAGAGGTAATATTTGGAAAAAGCTCAGCAGGTAATTCTGTTATGCAAAGGATTGAGAACTCCTTGTCTTAATGAAGTAAGAATGGATGTGGATTTATCTAAGGGTTGCAGAAGGGAGGGAATGGAGAATACTCTGGGATCCCTTAAGGAAGGACTGATACTATTTAAGAGTTATGTGCAAATAGATAAAAGGGAAATTCTCATCTGCCAATATGAGTGGAATTCTGTTCCCCTAACTCCATCCTTGTGGGGCTTTCTCAGTAGGCTATCTTTAAAATTCAGAAACTCCTAGAATGATTAAATGATTCAATAAATTAACCTGTTCAGTCTTTGAGGAACCTCTGCCCACTATTTCCTACTCTAGATAACCAACATCCTTCTCTAGGTCCAGTTTATGTCTTCCCCTCTTCTAGAAAGTCCTTCTCAACTCTTCTAGCTGTCATCCCATAAGCACACATATGAGAACCTACTATGTGTCAGGTTGTTGGCTGGACTCTGGAGATAGAGATTGAATTAAAAAAAAAAAAAGGGCGTGGGGAACTCTAATATCAGCACATAATTAAAGTTAAATTATACTAGAAGGATTCTAATGAAAAGCAGCTCTATCTGGTCCACCTATCCCAAAATTCAACCCCACCTCTAGGTTCTAATCACCCTTAATTCTTCTGGGCCTTTCCTCCAGTATTTAGTTCCATTTTTCTGAATATACGTGTACATAGTATTTTTCATTTTATCAACTTCATGGTAAATAAAGACTTAAATCTTCTATTTCCCTCCTGCTTCCTCTCTCTCCATTCTCCCAACATGGTTATTTTCCAATTTTTCTTCGAACAAAGGTACTCAAGCTATTCTCTTTTGTTTGTTATTTTTGTAGGCATGCCCTTTGGAGCTCCCTATTTCTACCTGGGTGGGCTGCTCTCCACTGTCACTTTAGGACCACCCTTCCGCATCATCCTGAGGATTTCTTTCTCCTCTCTCATTTGTTGACTCTACTGTGCCTTCCAATTTCTTGGATAACTTCCTTGTTTTGGTACAGCACATTCTCCGTGAACTTCCTAGGGAAAATACCTGGGAGATGGTATTAGTGAATCTTTGCATGTCTGAAAATATATTTACTTTACCCTTAATTTATCCTTTATTTTACTCACTTGACTGATAGTTTGGCTAGGTATGGAATTCTAAATTGCAAATCAATCTCTCCCGAGGATTTTGAAGGCATTTTCATGCCCAGTGTTTTTATTGAGAAGGTTGATACAATTCTGATTCTTGATCCTCTATATGAGAATTACTGTCCCCCCACTCCCTCCACCCTATCCCCTTGAATTTGTCAGCTCTTTTGTTCCTTATATTCTGAATTTTGTGACAATATGCCTTGGTATAGCTCTTCTATGATTCATTGTTGCTGGACACACATGGGTTCTTTCACCACAAGGACTCATGTCCTCTGGTTCTAGAAAATCTTCTTGAATCATTTCTTTCATGATTTCTCTCCTCCATTCTCTCAGTTCTCATTTGCTGGACCTACTGTTAGTAAGAGATTAGCCCTTACGATTTGAACCTCTAATTTCTTATCTTTTCACTCTTATTTTCTAACTTTTCATTTTGATCTATTTTCCAAAAGATTTTTTCAATTTAATCTTTCAAACTTTCAAATGAATTTTAAATTTCAGCCATAATAATTTTCTTTTTACTTGCTAAGAGCTTCTTCATATTCTCTGAGTTTTACTTTAAAAATTACTCCTGTTCTTTGTTTTTCATGTATACAACTTCTCTTAATTCTCTGGGAATATTAGCTATATTTTTAGTTTTTTCCTCGCTACTTTTGTCTGTTTTTTTTCTACATGTCTTTCTTTGTCTACATCACCCGATATTCTATCTAATCCCTTTTCCTGTCTTGTGTATTTCATTGTGGAAGTATTTCTAAACTGACTGGAGACCCTTGGCAGGAATTCATATTTAAGATAGAGGCACTGGCAATCTGACAGAAAAACCCTGTGAAAGCAGACAGGGCTTCTCCCCAGATGGGCTTCCCTGTAGATGATCAGGTGGCAATCCCAAATGGCACTAAATCTAAGGCTCTCCTTCTGGTCTGGTAAGTTTCTCCAGAGAGGAGTCCTCTCATTTCCTCACTGGTCTCCTTCACAATAGTCTGGGTCAGAGAGATCTCTTAACTTCTGCAAGTGGAGAAGCAGCCGGGGGCTGGAGTCCCACTAGTAGGTATGTAATCCTCTTGTTTTCAGTGTAATGTCTCACACTCTACACCCCCCGCCCCCATAGCCTGATTCTTTGGTTTAATTTTTCCAGAGAGAAAACTTTCCATCTCAACTAGGTGGTAAGAGATTTTGGGGGTGAGAAGTAGCATCTAACTCCCTTTCTTAAGATACTTTCACCAATCTTCCTGTTTTCAGCCTCACTCTCACTTTCAAAGGTCTCTGAGCCTTTCTAGGCAACGGGGCAGTAACCAGCTTGTTTCTTGCTGACTTCTGCTCCATGGGCATTTAGATTTCGGTTTTCTCAACCTTACCAATGCAGCTACTGCTCCTCCATTCACTTTTCCTTATCCAATATTGTGTTGTTTCCTATTGTCTCCTCTCTGGTTGTCTTTGTCTTTTTCTATCATTTTATGGGGCTTTGCTGGGGTTGGTGAAGGAAACGTAAATGAATTTGATACTGAGCAAAACGTGGTTTCTTCTGTCTGATGCACTTTATTAAACAATTCCTGAGACACCAGGACTTCAAAGAGAGAGTTTATTTGCTTGCACTTGGCAAAGGAGGTCAGTGGCCTAAGGGTCCCAAAATCTACCTCTTGGAACCACAGTAATCCTCATAGTTTTATATCCAGGTTTAGCAGTTTACGCTAATGAGTAATTGGAGTGGGGCTGGCTCAGATTCCTTTATTAATAAACATTAAGGAGCTGAACAGGATGGAGAGTGGGTACAAAACAGGGGTGAGTCACAAGGTCATTACAATCACAAGACAATCATCAGAGATCAAGGCATCTGGGGTTAGTGGGGTACAGAATGGGAGTCAGTTACGAGGTTTTTCTTATGGATTTCAAACAGGGGAGGGTGGAGTGGAGTTACCATTTCAATAGAAATATTCATATACAAGGGTAAAATTAATCTGGAAAAATCATGATAATAGCAAGTCTTAATTAGAAATGACAATATGCAAAGGTAAGATCCATCTGGAATAACCATCTCAATGGCAAGTTTTTAGTTGGAAATGCCCATGTACAAAGGGTGAGGTCAGTCTAGCCAGTTTCAGTAACTTCAGATATTAACCTTTGGCCATTTTATAATACACTGGAAATGAAAAGGCATTTGCATAATGATTCCATAATCATAATTACTTGTTAAATCTTTACCCCTTGGTTATGAGTTTGGTCAGCCCACAATGTTTACCCAGAAGCCTTTTGAAGGCCATCTTGACAGGGCTGCAGATGACCTCCTCACAGATCTGCATGCTGAAGATGCCCAATTCTACTTTCTAGGCCGGCTCTTTTCCTGGAGCCCAGACCCAGATGTTAAGCTTGAGATCTGGATGCATCCCATTGGGTGGGCCTTGGCACCTCAAACTCAACATACCTCAAGTTGAACTCCTCATAGCCCCCTCCAAACCTGCTTCTCCTCCCATGTCCCTGCACTAGCAAATACCCCTACCATTCACCCTGTGGTCCAGGGAACAGGTTCTTCTCTTTCATCCCACTAAGACAATCAACCATCATGCACCATGAATTCCAATTCCTATTTCTTGAATCCACCCACTTCTCCCCATCACCACCTAGATGTGTCTAGTTCTTGCCTCTTTTCTTACCTGGACTACCTTCTTCCTCTAGCCTGGCTCAGAATGTCCTCTCCTACTCTAATCACGTTGCTCACCCCAATAACACTCTCAAACTCCTTGGTGATTTTTCACTGTCCTTGAGATAAAGCCTGAACTCTGACCATTGGCCCATCAGGCCTTACCATCTGGTCCCTTCCGGCCCCTTCAGCCTTGTTCCTTGCCTCTTAACCCTGGTCCTCTAAATTCCAGACACTGCATGTCATGCTCTCTCTCCCCTCTGGGCCTTGGAATTAGTTATCTGCTCCCCTTACACCTCTGCTTCCTTCCTCTTTGCCTGAGCATTCTTATTTGTCAGATTTCAGCTTAAATGTCACTCCCTCCGGGAACATGGCTCTGCACTCTACCCCACCTCATCAAGATTCATTAGGAACTTCTACTCCATGCTCCTTTCTTGCTGCAAAGTCCTGGCCTGTTCACCCGTCCTGTCTTCCCGTTAGGCTGGGGGCTCGGTGAAGGCAGGCCCAAGTATGAGCTATTCACCTTTCTTCAGAGTCTAGCCCGGTGCCTGGCATAAAATGAGTGCTGAATGCATACTTGATAAACAAATAATGCAATGAACCAACAAATGAATGAATCAAGGCTATCAAGGCCTGGGCGGGAGTTTGTCTTTTGTCTGAGGAGGGATTTCAGGAGCCTGTGATTAGTGAGAGCCCCCTGAAGAAGTCACTCCAAGGCACTCTGCTCTTGCCTCAGTGGGACCCTGGTCTGTCGATCACCCTGAATCCCAAGAAGAGGGGTTTGGCAAAGAGAAAAGAGAATTGCTCGGTACTTCACCCCCTCCCTGGGCGAGAAGGGCTGGCATTTCCTCTTCTGGGGTTTAATTTGACTGCACACTCCCTCTCTGCTGCTCCTCTCTGCCTTAGCAAGTCCTCCCACCGCAGCACTAATTGGTACCCAGGAGAGCCTGGGAAGCAGATCCAGGCCTGGGAGGTTGGGGGGAACCTGTCACCGTGTGTGCCAACTGCACCGCCTCCAGCTCCAGGAGGAGCTCGGAGAGGAGAAGCTGGGGAGAGGCAGAGCTGCTTCACTGGGGGCCCCGAGTCCCTTGCAATACTCTGGCCCCTTCCCCATCCTCACCCCATCACACCCACCCTCCCTGTCTCCTCCCTGTGCCCACACCCAGGTCTGCCTCAGGTCAAGCTCATCTCGTCTGTCGGAACCATGTTTCACGTGACCCCAGTAGCTGTGCTGGGCGGATGTGAGGCAGGAATGGGACGGCTGAGAGAAAAGATGATGGAGCTTGTTGCCTGGGTATAGGAACCACTATCCTTTCCCCTCTCCATGCCTCTGTGCTCTCATCTGTAAAATGTGGATGAAAATGATATTGCCTTGTCGAATTGTTGTAATGATTACAGTAGTGAAGATGTTGTGTAAAGTACTCAGTGGTGCCAGGTACACACAGGCCTCATGGAAGGGCTAAGGAGTGCTCCGGGGAGGTTTGCTGAGCAGAACTGTGTCGTTGTGCTGGCAGGCGAGCCAGCCTCTCATTTCTGGATAACTGCAGTCTCCTTGCTGGCCTCCCAGTCTCTGGGCTGAACCCACCCCATCTGTCCTCCCTGCTGTCCTGTCTGGATCTCTCGCGACCAAGGTTTTACTGGGGCTTATGAGCCCTTCATGCTCCTGCCGCATGCACAACACACACGTGCACTCATGCTCACGTGTGCACACAACACGCATGTGCACACACGTATGCATGCGCATGCACAGAGGTACTCATGCCTTTTCCTACCTCAAGTGGGTTCCCCCTGCTCCAGGCTGCCTCCACTCTCTAGACTTTTGCTCACGGGGCTCTCTCTGCCTGAAAGATGCTGCCCCTGCTTTTTGCCCCATGAAGCCCTCATCCTGGCCTTGGCACTGTCATCACCTTCTCTGGGAAGCCTTCCTTGTTCATACATCCCAAATTCTGAGATTGGTGCCCCCTTCACACTCACCTGCCTCGTTACTCCTCCTGGGAGGTTCCCAAGAAGACCTCCGTCATAGTACATGTCTCCTGGAACCAAAGTTGTCTGTTTACCTGTGTGTCTCCCCCATTAGTTAGTGAGCAACTGGAGCCCGGCTCAGGCTTTGGGGATGATGTGAGCCCCTCAGGTGGCAGTTGTTTCCTGCTCTCTGCTCTCTTGCCTGCGCAGATGACTGGGGGACAGCCATCTGCTGGGGCTCAGGCATGTGTCTGCTTGCCTCTGCTCATCACCTCCATCCGCATCCTCTTCTACTTCCTCCTTGCCCTGCTTTCTTCATTGCACACCCTGCATTGAGGGTCAGGGGTGAGGGGGAGACGTCCTGACCTTCTCCAGTCCTCAGACCAATGGAGCATCACATAAACCATGCTTTCCACATCTCCACGACCATCAGTTCCAATTTCCCCATTATACAGAATGAAGAGGCCAAGGCCAAGGGAGGGGAAGAAGTTTGCTAGAAGACACACTGCAGGTTGGAGGCAGACAGAGGCCTCAGCCCTGCTTCTCTTGTGCTCACAGGTACCAATATGAGGTCTCTGAGGCTCACCTTCTGCCCTTCTCCCATCACCCCAAATTCCCCCTGCACCTCCTCCCTCCACAGACATCCAGGGCCTTTTCTGCTGCCCAACAGCTACTTGCTACAACCTGGTTCACCCCAAAGGATGGAGATCCAAGGCAAGAAAGTGGGGAATGACTGTCCTTCAACCCAAATGGGGACCATTCAGGCAGCTGAATGAGCAGTGGGAGAGCGCTGCGGGGTTAGCGTGGAGACCCTGGGGTCTTCATCTGAAGGGCATGGTGTGGGCAGTGTCCAGGGTCAGTCAGGAAGAGATCAGTGCCACCACCCTCATCGTGGGGGATCCCCCAATGCCCAGCCTGGCTCTGAGACCTGAAATGCCGCTTTCTAAGGCCTGCTCCTTGGGGCAAGGCCATTTTTAAGTGCTAGTTCCCCAGGAAGGCTCCCACTGGAAGCCTCATCGTCACTCACACCTCAGTGTGGATAAGATTTCCTCCCATGAGTGCAGCTTTGAATGATCAGGGGTGCAGGGAATGGAGCACGAGGATTCTGGGCAAATGCTTCTCTGGGGCCACATGTCCTGGGACAGGCAGACGGTGGCCTGGGCTCATTCCGAACCTGTTGGGGTTTGACTCATGTCCCCCACAAAGTCTAACCTGTCTTTCTGTGGGCATGAGCCCACTGGTAAATAAGACCTTTGAGGATGTTATTATTAGCTAAGATGAGCACTCATTTCTAGTTATGATCCCTGGAGGTTCTATGTAGATGAGGCCAAATTGAACCAGGCTGGGCCTTCATCCATACAACTGGTGTCCTTATAAACAGAGGAAGTTCTGCAGTAAGTCAGTAGAAGCCAGAAGCCAGAAGTCAGTGGAAGTCAGAGAAGGAGACACAAAGAGAGCAGGAGAACGTCACGTGATGGCGGATGACCAGAACGCTACACACTCTGGGAGAAAGCAAGCCCTGCCGAGACCTTGATGTTGGACTTCAGCCCCCAAAACCAGGAGATGATCAACTCCAGTTGCTTAAACCAATCCATTGTGTGGCATTTGTCATAGCAGCCCTGGCAAGCGAAGACAACCCACATTCCAGGGCTACAGCAGGTCCTCTGGGCCCCGGCACCCCACCTGTCTGTCTTCTGCCTCAACCCAGAATGGAGACAGAATTAAAGGATGCTGTGGGGCAACTGCTGGGAAAGATGTAAGCTGTGAGCCAGTATGTAAGGAAACAGGAGTGCAGCCCCAGGGAAGGAAATGAAAAGGCCCCTTCAAACATTGACACTCTACCCTCCTGCCTCTGGCTCATTGCAGCCTCCCAAATCCCTACTCTGCACTTCTTTTGGGGGATGTGGGAGGAAGGGGTAGAACCTGAAGCCCATGTGCCTTCCTTGCCGTTGCGTGACGCCTGGCCATTGCCCGCCTTTCTGCCTAGCTGAGAATGGAGTTTTTGTTGTTTTGCAGTGTTTTTGGCATCAAGGGTGAACTCTGGTTGTCATGGTAACTCCAGCAGAGGGAAGGAGGGAGAGGGCCTGAGGGGGTTGGATTTATTCCGCTGTCAGCTG
>JAQZBX010025028.1:0-29799 GCA_029593785.1 Cabassous unicinctus | reverse complement strand
ACAAAAAAAAAAAACTAAATAAAAAAAAAGAACAGCAAACCAAACCCAAAGCAAGCAGGAAAAAAAAATAAAAGATTAGAGCAGACATAAATGAAATTGAGAACAAAAAATATATATATAAAAACAAAACCAAAAGTTGGTTCATTGATAAGATCATAAAATGGACAAACACTTAGCTGGACTAACAAAGAAAGAGAGAAAATGGAAATAAATCAGGAATGAAAGGGGGGACATTACATCTGACCCCACAGAAATAAAAAGGATCATAAGGGATATTATGAAAAACGGTATGCTAACAAATTAGATAATCTAGATGAAATGGACAAATACCTAGAAGCATATAGACAACCTACATTGACTCTACAAGAAATTCAAGAACTTAACAAACCAACACAAGTAAAGAGATTGAATCAATCAAAAATTTTACAATAAAATATATTTATAGACTTGTTCTAATTTTAGATGAAGATTCCTTTGAGTTGGAAGCTCATTTTTTGAAAGAGCTTATTTAATGTTTGGAGAACATAGTAGTACCTTTTGTAGAAAGATGGGACAATATTGAGATACCAGAGGTTTGTTAAGATAATCCAAACTGACTGTCAAATCACTCTCATAGGAATTACTAATTATGCAAAGGATATAGGCAATTACAAAACACAAAGTATACAGAAGTATGAGAATATCACATAACTTATGTGGTCCTTCATCACTGTATTAGGATGAACTGTGTTTCAGATACATCATGTTAGGTTTTAGCTATTCATACAGGAAGCTGTTTGCATGAAAGGAGTCATTTTAGTTAAAACATATATATATCCAATTTATACTCCATTAATTAGAAGACAGAGATAATATTTTCAAGAAGCTATGCTCTGACAAATGAGTATATTCTGTAGTTGTTTACAATAAGCCCCTCTCGACAGACCAGATTTTGTGGCTAATAGTATTTCACAGATGAGCACTATTTTCTGCTAGTGGACACCATTGGTATGTTTGCCAGAAAGCTCTATTACCATGTTTACAAGAGGGTTTGATGATATTTTTATTTTTCTCTTCCCTGTATTCCATGGAGATAGTAAAGAGATTATCTTCCTACTGGTAAGCTTTTCCTTCACAGTGATCATATATTATATGCCCAAACTGTGATATGTCAACAATGGAAATGATATTTTTAATAATTATCCAGTTTTACCAGGTAAAGAGCAATACTGTCTGGGGCAAAAACCCAAGTGTTTTCACTCTAGACAAGTGTGATGGTGTTGTTTCAACTACCCTAGAGACAGAACAGAGAACAGACCTGTTAAATGATTACAGAACAATATTACAAGCTGGAAATAGATATTAACCTACAATGTTTATCTTAAATCATATACTTTGTTTTGCTTTAGTGTAGTCATTAATTGAGTTGAGAGAGCACCTTAAACTCTTTTTTATGGTTTTTGGGGATTTTGGGTTTTTTTTGTTTTTGTTTTTGTTTTTTTGGCCTACTATAGATATCTCTAAGGTTCACAAGATTTAAAACAAAACAAAACTACTCTTTGCATGTTGCATGAACTGACTCCCTTAAGGAAGAACTTGAGTGAAAATCCCTGTCTATCATATTTCTCTAAAAGTTTAAGAGGACTATTGAATTTTAGTGACAAACCAGGAAAGATAGTCTTTTCTGAAATTGGCTTAGACAGAATATTTTCTTACAAATCACAAGTGTAAGGCAGAAGCAGGTGCCCAAGAAGCAACACCAGGCAGGCGTTTAGATCAGCCTGAACAGAACACGGAGCTGCAGAGCACAGGCCCAGGGCTACCCTGCCGACGTGCCAGAGTATGAGACAACCACAAACATCAGGTGCCAGGGAGATTTTAAACGGTGCTCACAGGTTCACCACACTGATAAGGGTGAACAAGAGACAGTGAACAGCACCTGCTTGAAGATGCTTTTATGACCAAAAGGTTTGAATTCCACTGCAGTTACTATGTTGGGCTTTTCTTTTATGTGTTACTATTTTTGTGTCCTGTTAAAAAAATATTCCCCACTTTGAGATCAAACATACATTCAACATCATTGTTAACATCAGGTAGTAACGACCTTCTTGAATGTACCAATTCAATGAGTACTAACCTGTATTTCATTTTTGCTCTAATTTTCATTTCTATGATTACTAGTGTGTCAGAAAATCTCTTCACATATTGGCCATTCAGCTTTGTCTTTCTTAAATTGCTTGGGGCTTTTACCATGTTTTATATATAGATATGAAATCAGATTGCGGTTTTGTTATTGACTTGTGATTTTTTATATATTTTGGATTTTAAATCTTCTTTTTCAATTTTGTGTTACAAATATCTTCCCCCAGTCAGTTGCTTACCATTTCATTTTATTTATATCTTTATAGTATAGATATTTTTAAAAATCGATATAGTCAAATTAATCATTCCTTTAATGAGTTTAATATGTAAATTTTTGTAAAAGAAATCCTTTTCATCCTCTGTTTACAATTGTGTTCTCCTACAACCTCTTTTTTTAAAAATTAAGTTGTTAACATCTGGAATTTGCTTTTGTTCATGGTAAAAGCAAAGGTTGCAGTACCTTTACTTTTAATAGTAAATGCTCCTCCACTGTTAATATTTTTTTCAATATTTCCTTAGATATACCTCTACCTTTACAATTCTCATGGCTTTTGGGATGTTTGTGTATTTCCACAAGCAAAATACTTAACGTTTTGTTAGCATTACTTTCAATTTATAAGTTTGTTTGGGTGAAAACTTATTTTTATTATATGCTGATTCTTTACAACCAAGAATATGGTGATTTTCTATTAGGCTTCCTTTATGTTTTACAATATTATTTTTAATTTCATACATAACAATCCTTTGGTATGCAAGATCCAAACTTAAAATTATGTCAGTGACTCACACAGTGCCCCTGCATGGAACAAGTGTAGAGACTTTTTTTAATAGGCCCTGTAACTACTCCTTTGCATGATAAAGATATTAGTACTGGGATTTTATTACTGATTAGTAATGATTTATATTTCTCTTAAAAGTGGGCAAAACTCTTTTAGAATGTTTTCCCTACTGCAAACAGTAGTGGTGTAGTAATTCATGGAACACCTCTGTTTTATTTCTAAAAACTCTTGCAGTCTCTTGGCTGTGTCATTTGTAAAGAAACCCAGTTAAAACCTGAATTTTAAAACGTCATTCTCCATTAAAATGCCATGAAACAAATATTTAATGCAAAGAGGTCAGTCGGTAAAAGCCAGACCTTCAAAAATTATTGGTGTTGTGGGTTTCGTCAATAATCTCCTAGTAACTAGACCTGGGATAAAAGAGGGAAATCTTCTTCCAAAGAAGAGACTTATCCCCTCACATAGGAAACACAGCGTCCAAGGAATTCAGGTCAGTGGTGTGTGGATGCACACAATGAGCCCAATTATTTTCCAAATTATAGAAAGGGAGAAAAACAACCTTGACTAGAAAGAATAACCTCAGGAAATTATTTCAGTAGCTAATGGAGAGATGTTAAGAAAGGAATCATGTATGACTCAGCCCAAAGTTCCAAAGAACCAATCGTGAGACCAATCTAGGACTTGCAAAGCTGTTGGTGAGGAGGGAGACTCCGATAACATGCTGCACTGCCATGGCCTCAGGACTGGGAGGGTACTTTGCTTGGTTTCTAATTCCTTATTCTGCCTCCCACCATCAGCTTTCTGTGCCTCCTTTCTTCACTTTTCACCTCTGTTACTCCACTGGCACCGCCATCATCCTGTGAGCTGCTGGTCCCTAAAGCCAAGGGGCATGGCCCCGTCACTCTCATGCTTGAGCTTCCTCTTGGATTTGATATTCTTGTCTTGCCCTTTTTCATGACACAGTCTCCTCCCTTGCATTCTCAGACACCAGCCTCTTCTCTTCTTGCATTCTTTCATGATTGTCTCTCATTTCTTTCTTAGGTTCTTCCTTTTGTATCCGCAACATGGATGTTGATGCTAACAAGTTCCTAGCCCCCATTTTCTCTTGATCACACTCAAGCTAGTCTTCCATTAGCACCATACAGTGATGGCTTCCACATCTCCAGCTTCAATGTCTATTTGCCTTTGGTAATTTTTATTTCCACAGGTACCTCAAACTCATGTTACCCCAAGGCCTCCTTCCCATGCAAACGTGCTATTTCCTTGGGAGCACTTCCACAGTGAAAGGCAACTCCATTGACCCCAGTTAACCTGAACAGAAAAGTAGGGTTTCCCTAATCATTTTATCTTCATCATCAATGTCATCTGGTTATTTTCTAGGTCACATTAAATCTGTTTTCTAATTTGCTAAAACACATCTCCTTCTGTGTGAACTTTATTCCAGCTAGAGTGAATTACTTGTGGTTATCAAATGCTCCTTTTTCTTTCCTCTCAGTGTTTAGAACATTCCGCTTTTCTTCCTGGAATGTTTTTTTTCCTTGGGACTCTTCCTGATTACATAGTGGAAGTCTCCCAGGGCATTCTCTTGGGTCGCCTCACTAACCAACATTCTGGGACCTTCTCCAATCCATATAAGTTCCCCCAGCTTCTCCTTTCTTCCTTGGCTCAAGAAGACAGAAAGCTCCTCTTGAACAGATGATATAATACTGAAAACTGCTAGATAGGTAGAGGGCCAAAGGTGAACAAGAAAACGCCCCCACTCTTGAGCCACTAACAGTTAGGGGAACATACACACACAGAGTCCATTTAAATAAAAAATCTAAGTGGAACAAAAGAAATTTGATTTAATCAGGGAAAGTTAGAGGAAAGAAGTATTACCCAATCTGATACCTGAAGGGTAAGTAAGAATTATCAGTAACATAAATGTGAGAAAACCATTCCAAAGAGTGGGTGCATCAGGAGTAAAAACATGGAGATATGACAAAATCTGTGCTGCATGAAGTAGTTTAAATAAATCAGAATTTTAGAACACAAAAGTCAAGGTTATTAGTGGTAGGAAATTGGTCTGGTGAGGAGGGTGGTAAGAGAATGAATTTTAGAGGAGCAAGAGTGGATGTTAGAAAGAAGGAGGCAGTTATAATAATCTATGCAAGACCTCACAGCAAGGGGGAGATAAGCAGACACAGAAAAAAACACACAGCAAATGGACACAGCAAACACAAGCAGCAAGGCGGGGATAAATAAATAAATAAATAAATAAATCTTAAAAAAAAAAAAAATTTATTCAAGCATTTAAGACACGTTCTGAGGCCATATATTTATTTCCCAAGGAAATTTGGACATCCCAAATATATAATTTGGAATTTTAGTTTTGAATATATATTTGAGATCATTCTGGTGACCACCTAATTCCAAAGCACTGACATGTAATTTCAGCAGCTGCAATTTGGGATTGTGATTAAAATGACAAAAATCCCCAAGTGGTAGGTACTACTTTAATTGCCACAAACTCTAGGGAAAATAAAAGAGGCACAAAAACAAGCAAAGCAATGCATTTGAAGCAAGTGGAGGTCATATGATAACATATGAGTGAAGGTTGCAAAGAATTTCCAACAGAATTAAACAATTGGGACACAAATTTTGTCACCTCCTGCCACATGGAAGAATGAGTACACTGCATGGTAGATAATCAATATGACAGCAGTAACTGAGTGTTGATTTAGTTTCAGTAAAACATCATCAATTAGTACCTTAAATTTCAATTTCAATTTATTTTCTATTTCCATTTAATTTGGATTTTTTTGTTTTACATGTCCCAATCACGAGGAGTTTAAACATAGTTTTATGTTTTTAAACAGTTAAATAGTATAATATAAAGAAATTTTAATCAAACTTTGAGATCTGAAAGAACTTATTTTTCCTTAGGGTTTGGGGTTGTTACTTTACAAGTGGAAAAGTTTCACCTGCTGGTAGAAAGTCCAGATCTGAGTGGAAGATGTTTGCTTCCAGGTGTGACAAAAAAGAACTATCTTAATTAATAAGTGGATGTTCCCTCTCATTCTATCTCTTGGAGTAGTTATTTTCTTTCTTCTCTTCAAGCCAGGCTACAGGGTTGGTGACTGTATGAGTTTATCTCAATTAATAATGGTTTTTTGCTAATCTGTAAGAAAATAGGTCTGTGCAACTCACACATTTTCCAAAAGGTTGCAGTTCTGGGAGAGCAGTTCCCAGAACACATCCTGTAAAAGGTCTCTTGGGATGCTGCCAGCCTGGGATGACTTTGAAAGGAGGGGTCCAGGGAAATATACCCTCAACTCATTCTCCTCCTTTCTCTAACCATCTGCTGAGAACAAGATGCCTGCTGATGTAGCTCAGGTAGGTCAGCTTCCTGGGGTGCAACAAGGTGGAATGGAATGTCGAACTGAAGATAAACAGCGCAGCTGCTTCGCACAAGAAGACATTCTATTGATAAAATATGAAGACTTGTGTGTTAGTCAGCCAAAGGGATGCTGATGCAAAATAACAGAAATCTGTTGGCTTTTTATAAAGGGTATTTATTTGGGGTAGCAGCCCACACTTACCAGGCTCTAAAGCATAAGTTACTTCCCTCACCAAAGTCCAAATGTTGGAGCAAGATGGCTGCCAATGTCTCCCACGGTTGAGGCTTCCTGGGTTCCTCTCTTCCCAGGGCTTGTTTCTCTCTCAGATCAGCTGCTCTGCTCTCTCCACAAGGGCAGCTGTAGACTGTCAGGCAAACAGCTCCTCTTTCTTCTTGGGGCCCCTGCTATGTCCATTTGAATCTTCTCTCCTTCCTCATATATCTGCTTCTCTATGTGTTTACTTCTCAGGCTCCAGGATCAATACTCCAACCTCCCTTCTCTGTGGTACGGTTTCTCTGTGGGCAGGGGACTCAATGTCCTACTGACATGGCCCAATCAAAGCCTTAATCTTTATTTAATCAAGTAAAAGTAAAACCTCTGAATCCAATACACTCTAATATACCCAGAGGAAAAGACCAGTTTACAAACATAATCCAATATTTCTTTTTGGAATTCATCAATAATATCAAGCTGCTACAACTTGTGTTTACATTCTTCACTAAAATATGTGTGTTTCTAGCTAACAAGACAGAATGACTGTGAACATTTTATGAAACTAAGAATTATAGGAATTGAACTTGTTAAACTAATACTGCCCTCTCTTATTCAAAGCACAGTCTTAAATTTAGAAAGAAATTTAACTAATGGGCTGATAAGAGTGGGCCACAAGCCAAGGAAGTGATAAAAGGCTTAACTAATCCAAGGCTAAAATGTCTTTATTATTTCAAGAGTCAGGTTATAGAAAGATTGGTGGGGGGTGGGGGGGTGGGAAGTAAACAGAGGACCAACATCCACCCAACCTCACCTTCTTTCAGTTGAAGAACTATTTCTGAATCTTTCTTTCTTCAAAATATTTTTCTAGTTTTGAAGGAACATATTAAATGACTTTTAATTTTAAAATGTGATTTAAAAGTACATATTATATAATGAAATAAAAAAGTTTAATGTGTTATCTCATTTTAGAATAATATATTTTTTTCTCCATGGAAATAAGTATAGTTACTATTAATACAGAATTGGGAATTTGGGACATAGTATATTCTGATTTCCTGCAAAATGTGCATTTCTTGACTCAATGTGGATAAATTCTTAAATTCTTATTATATTTTTACATTTACATAAGAGATGCCATTGAAATATTTTAACATCTGAGTCAGAAGTTTTAAAAACTGATAATATTCTGGAAAATATGAATCTACAAACAAAAATCTACAGAACCCATAAAATAAGGATTAATTTTATTTAATATGTAGATGTAATTTAATGTTTACTAGCATTGTTAATTAGATTTTGGAAGACTGAATTTATCATGGCAATAGATATGTAGATATTTTCAATGGATTCTAAAATTTTGGTTTTTACACTTGGGAATCTTAGAGTTAAAATAAGAATGTTGGGGAGGGGGGAAAGATGCATGAAGTAAATTTGGAATTTGACACATTATTCAAAAGAAGATTTTTGACAAGACCTCCAAAGCATGTGATTACATGTACCATTCTCTGTTAGACTTGAGGAATTCCAAGAGCTGAGGCATCTCCTTAATTTCTTGACAGGAAATTTAAAGACTTGACTGTTATTGGGTCAAAATAATACCAACTAAGAGAATCATTTGAAAATGATACATAGAAATCATTGGAATGATGCGTAATATAACAATAAATAGCAAAATATATTAATGCATAAGGGAATATTTTGTATCAAAATATAAGGAAGCATTTACAGCTGCAACATGGGATAACAATTGATTTAAAGCTTTCTTAAAGAGAGACTTTAATGAAGTTAAAATTTAGTAGAGACAACCAGCAAGATGGCGGCAGATTAAGGAGGTCCTAGAGTCAGCTTGTGCTACAGGGCAGTTAGTAATCACCCAGAGCTATCTAAAGCACCTGAATGGGGGCTCCAGGAGACCAGAAGTGCATCTTGCAACATCCTTGAAAGAATGGAAGGAGGAGCCTGTCCATCTGTAGAGAAGATTCGTGAGTAGAGCACCCCACACTGTGAAGACCAATGCCCATTCTCCACTGGAGGTTCAAGCCACCTAGGGAGCTGTTCCGCAGCTGGAATTGGAAACTCCACTTCCCAAAAACGGGGAAGGAAGAGACGGTTGGGCGCCAACTTCAGATACTGATTAGAAAATTTGGTGGGCTAAAGTATAACCCTAAGAACAGCTAAAGTTTGAACCTAACCAAATCAGAAAGAGGCCGCTAGCCGCCATTTTAACTCTGCCCCAGGCACGAGGGGAAACGGGGCTGACTGAAAATCACAGTGCTTGTAGGGACCAGCTTCTTTCTATCCAGATTGGATTGCATCTCTAGGCTTAGCCCTAGACCTACCTCTGGCAGCGAGGAAGCTGGGGGAACCTGCACCAGCATCTCCGGGAAAATACAGGCCATGCCATGGAGGCTGGTGATTGTCTAACTCTGGCAGCTCAAGCCACCTCAGGAGCTATACTGTGGCTGGCGTTGGAAGCTCCAATTTCCCAAAAATAGGGGAGGAAGAGATGGTTAGCCACTGACTTCAGCTACTGATTAGTAAATTCAGCTGGCTAAAGTATAACCCTAAAAACAGCTAAAATTTGAACCTGTCCAAGTCGGAAAGAGGCTGATAGCCACAATTTTGGCTCTGACCCAGTATGAGGGGAAGCAGGGCTGACTGAAAATCACAGTAATTGTAAGGGCTGGATTCTTTCCACCCAGATCGGTCTTCAGCCTTAGCCTAGGCTTCAGCCCCACTTCTAGAAGGGAGGAAGCTGGTGGGCCCTGCAACAGCCTATCCAGGTAACTGATGGTACATCTGGCTGGCACAGACTGAATAGTCAGAAGTCTACCAGGGCAACTGTGGTCCTTCTGTACTCGGACAGGAGAGATTGCTGCCCACACCTGCAGCTCCATCCCCACCCCAGGCAGGGGAGGAAGGGGTATGAAACTTCATCAGTCTCTCTGGGCAACTACAGTGTAGGCCTGCATGACTTGGATTATTACAAATGGCTGTGGCTCTGTCCCTGCTCCTGATAAAGGAGAAAGGTGGGAGCAGCTTCATCAGACCCTGGGGCAATGCAGGCAGCTTGAGCCTCCACAGCTTATAGCACCAACTACATCCTCCACTCCTACTATACAACCAGCAAGGGAGAAAGGGCAAGAAAGCCTTAAACTAAGGAGAAAAACTTCACCCAGAATAAATGCATCTAGTAAACCAGATGCCAAGACACCAACAAAAAATTACAATCCATACCAAGAAACAGAAAAATATGGCCCAGTTGAAGGAACAAGATAAGCCTCCAGATGACATAAAGGAGTTGAGACAACTAATTACAGATGTTCAAACAAATCTCCTCAATAAATTCAATGAGATAACTAAAGAGATTAAGGATATTAAGAAGACATTGGATGAGCACAAAGAAGAATTTGAAAGCATACATAGAAAAATAGTAGATCCTACGGGAATGAAAAGTGCAATAAATGAAATTAAAAATACACAGGAATCATATAATAGCAGATTTGAGGAGGCAGAAGAATTGGTGAGCTTGAAGATGTGGCCTCTGAAAGCAATCATACAAAAGAACAGATAAAGAAAAGAATATAAAAAACTGAACAAAGTCTCAGGGAACTAAACAACAGCAAGAGATGTGCAAACATACATATCTTGGGTGTCCCAGAAGAAGAAGAGAAGGGAAATGGGGCAGAAGGAATATTTGAAGAAATAATGGTAGAAAATTCCCAACCCTACTGAAGGACATGGATATCCACGTCCAAGAAGCACAACATACTCCTATCCAAATAAACCGGAGTAGACCAATTCCGAGACACATACTAATCAGAATGTCAAATGCCAAAGACAAAGAGAGGATTCTGAGAGCAGCAAGAGAAAAGCAATGCATAACATATAAGGTATTCCCAATAAGATTAAGTGCCAATTTCTCATCAGAAACCATGGAGGCATGAAGACTGTGGTATGATATATTTGAGATAGTGCAAGGGAAAAACCTCCAGCCAAGAATCTTGTATTAGCCAAGATTGTCATTCAAAAATGAGGGTAAGTTTAGAATATTCACAGATAAACAGAAACTGAGAGAGTCTGTCATCAGGAGACTGACTTTGCAGGAAATACACAGGGTATGCTACAGTCTGAAAAGAAAAGACAGAGAGAGAGGCATGGAAGAGAGTCTAGTAATGAAGATTATATCAATAAAAGTAACTAGAAGTCTCACAAAGAATGGTGAAAATAAAATATGACAGATAAAACCCAAAGGTCAAAATGGGTGAAATAAGAATTGCCTGTACAGTAATAACATTGATTGTTAATGGATTAAACTCCCCAATCAAAAGACACAGACTGGTGAAATGAATAAGATAATATGAGCTACCTATATGCTGTCTACAAGAGACTTACCTTAGAGCCAAGGATACCAATGGATTGAAAGTGAAAGGCTGGAAAAATATATTCCATACATGCAGTAACCAAAACAAACAAACAGTATATATACCCAGAGTAGCTATAGTTACATCAGATGAAATAGACTTTAAAAGATACTAATATTGCGCAATCCGAGGAGAAAGTCAGGGAAAAAAAATTCCATTTACAATAGTGACTAAAAGAATCAAATATTTAGGAATAAACTTAACCAAGGATGAAAAGCACTTGTATTCAGAAAACTACAATGCATTGTTAAAGGAAATTTAAAAAACCCTAAATAATTAGAAGAACATTCCATGCTCATGGATTGGAAGACTAAATATACTTGATATGTCAATTCTATCGAAATTGATACACAGATTCACTGCAGTCTCAATAAAAATTCCACCAGCGTTTTTTAAATAAATGGAAAATATGATTATCAAATTTATTTGGAAGAGTAGGGGGTCCCAAATAGCCAGAAACATCTTAAAAAAGAAAAAGTGAAGTTGGAGGACTCTCACTGCCAGGCTTTAAATCATATTATCTAGCTACAGTGGTAAAAGCAGCACAGTACTGGCATGAAGACAGACACATAGACCAATGGAACTAAATTGATGGTTCAGAAACAGACCCTCACATCTATGGTCAAGTGAATTTTGACAAGCCTGTCAAACCCACTGTATTAGTCAGCCAAAGGGGTGCTGATGCAAAATACCAGAAATTGGTTGGCTTTTATAAAGGGTATTTATAAGCCCACAGTTACCAGGGCATAAAGCATAAGTTACTTCCCTCACCAAAGTTTATTGCCACATGTTGGAGCAAAATGGCTGCTGACGTCTGTGAGGGTTCAGGCTTCCTGGGTTCCCTCTCTTCCCAGGGCTTGCTTGTCTCTGGGCTCAGCTCCATTGCTATCTCTACAAGGCCAGTTGAAGACTATCAGGTGAATGGTTCATCTCTTTTCCCAGGGCCTTCTCTCCTTCCTCATGACCAGGCTCCTCTGTGTGCTTACTTCCCGGGGCTCCAGCTCAAAACTAAGTATCAGAACTCCAACATCAAAACTCCACCTCTGTCCTTTGCCATGTCTTTTATCTCTGTGTCCCCACCCACAAAGGGGCGGGGACTCAACACCCTACTGACATGGCCCAGTCAAAGCCCTAATCATAATTTAATCACATCCAGAGGAACAGACCAGTTTACAAACATAATCCATATCTATTTTTGGAATTCATAACTATATCAAAATGCCATGCCCACCCAGCTTGGGCAGAACAGTCCATTCAACAAATTGTGTTGAGAGAATGGGATATTCATAACTAAAAGAAAGAAAGAGGACTCCTATCACACCTTATACAAAAATTAACCCAAAATAGATCAAAGACCTAAATATACAACCAAGAACCATAAAGCTTCTAGAAGAAAATGTAGGAAAATATCTTCAAGACCTGGTGGTAGGTGGTAGATTCTTAAAGGAGATAAGAGGAGGACTGAGATGGACTAAAATTAACTTTACTGTAAAAATGTGGAAATGTACAGAGTTGATGGTAACACATTATAGTGAGTAACAGCTGGTTTATAAATGGGAATGTAGCTGGAAAAGGTAGTCTAGGGATGTAAATGCCAATTGAAAGAAAGCTAGAGCATAATCTTGGGAATGAATTACATAGTAAACCCAGAGGTGAGAATTGTGGTTAATGGTACAGATACAAGAGTGTCCCTTGTGAGCTAGAGCAGATGTACATCACTATTGCAGGGTGGTGGGAATGTGGAGAAGCATGGGGAAAATACAACTGTAGTGACCTATGGACTGTGGTTAACAGCAGTACTGTAATATTCATGCATCTATGCCAAGGTTGTATTGTGTTGATAATGGGGGAGTGTGGAAGAATTGTGCCAAATGTACGCTATGGACCTGGTAATAGTCTGATGATATTATCTCATAATCTGTAACAAATATTCCACCACGGTGTGGTGTGTTGATAGAGGAGTGTTGTATGGGAATTCTGTGAATGTGCATGATTGTTTTGTAAGTTCACAACTTCTATCATAAAAATATATTTTAAAAAATAATAATAGGGTAAGTTGGGAGAAAAATACACCAAATATAAGGTATGGACTAAGGTTAGTAGTAAGATTTTGATGATATTCTTTCATAATTTGTAACAAATGTCTCACAACAATTCAAGGTGTTGGTGGTGAGTTGATGTATGGGACCCCTGGATGATGCTATGCATGTTTGCTTTGTGAGTTCAAAATTTTTACTATACATTTTTTGTTTATATATGTTCATATATAAATGATATAAATAATAATAAAAATAATAGGGTGAGCATTGGGAAAAATACAACAAATATAAGATACTTTGGTTAGTAGTAATATTTTGAGAATGCTCTTTAATCATTAGTTAAAAATGTTTCACAACAATGCAAGGTATTGGTGGTAGGGTGAGAGTCCTGTATGATGTTACGTATGATTGTTTTGTAACTTCACAACTATTACTATACACTTACTGTTTATGTATAGTTATGTGTGAGTGATATACTTCAATAAATTTTAAAAAATTTAATAGAATATGCAAAACCTTATAAAATCTAATATTACTAGAAATTAAAGTGTAGGAAGCAGAATTGACTCGATCAGCTAGAACTCTTGTAAATGAACATTGTAATTATAATTGTTTTTTTTTAAAACATTGCAGATGGACCTTTGCAGGAAAAGGAAATACATGTTTAGAACTTTGTTTCTTTTTTTAAACACAAAGATGACTGGCAAAGAAACCCATCCCTTGTCTCCAACAGTTAAATATATTCACACACAAAAAAAAGAAAAAGAAAAAAAGAAAAGGAAAAGTAGATGAAGGGCACCATCTTATAAGAATTTAAAACTGGACCCTTTTGAAATGCCAATGCCTTCAAATTGAAAAATTTTAGACAAAATTAAACAAAATGGATGATCATAATGACTGCTGAGTGTCACTAGAAAAAAAAGTAATTTGAATGCTTATCCCTTGAATTTTCTAAGGATAAACCAAAGTTCAGAAAAATTTACCAACTCCATTAAATATATTATTTCTCATTATGCTATCAGATAATAGAAATGTCCTTATATTTAGGAATCAAGATTTGAATACAAAAGAACATGGGATTTACTTACAGGAACCACATTTTCAGAGGAACACTATAATATTAGAATTGATTTGAAAATATCAGTATGAACGCATGTTCTTTAAAAAGAGAGTGCAATTTTTGCATTTGTTCCCTCTGTCAACTAAAATGGCCTAGGAACAATGCCATCTCAAGGCTCAGTACCATTCTCCACTGAAAAGAACAAGAACTCCTGGAAAATCGAGCTAATTCCATCTGTGCAAAGTGAGCCCAGAACATGTTCTCACGCTGGAGGGTAGGAAGTATCTGCAAGGTTAACGGAATCTATAGAGCCACAGGGTCTTAAAGTATACAAAAGAAGAAAAGACAATATAGTTTAAAGAAGATAATATAAAGTTTCTGAACAACTGTAGAATGACTAGTGTTTGAATATTTTACTCAATCACATTCCTTTATAGACTTGTTTAATATATCACTTAAGAAAACAGTCTTTGAATACTAAAAATTAGAAAATACTTTCTGAATCAAGAGAAAGTGTCATTAGATTGAGTTTCTAAATAAAGAATGGCAAGCAGTCAATGCCATTGGTAATATCCTAAATCCAACTTGGTATTACTTTAAATTTGCATAGTATTTCTATGGCCCTGTAAGATTTTTCAAATTCAGATTTCTAAAGTGAATGGAAAATAAATATGTGTACCTTAGTATCTCATTAAATTCAAAGGTGTTTTTTTTTTAATTATAAGGAAAACTCATTAACAAAATCTAAGTCATCAAAAATCAATATCTGATCAAGCCATTGAACTAGGAGGGAAAAGGCAAAATTCTGTGAGAGAACAGAAAAAGTATGTGATGCATATTTTTGTTTTAATTTTTAAAAATATTTTAAAAGATGCTTAGATTACATAAATGTTACACAAAAATTACAGGGATTTCCATGTTCCCCACCTCCCACACCTCCCATAACCTCCCACGTAAACATCTTTCATTAGTGTGGCACATCGCCTGCAATGGATATACACATCCTGGGGCTTTGCCACTAAGCATGGACCATAGTTCACATTGTAGACCACACTCTCTCCCACACAGTTCTGCATGGTATATGCTGATGTAAAATGGCCTATATCTGTCGTTGTAATGTCACTCAGGGTAATTCCCAAGTCTCAAAAAAGCCCCTGGATTACAACTGCTTTTCCCTCTCCCTGCCCCAAAAGCATCCAGTGGCCACTGGCTCCACATCAATGTTGTAATGTCTTCCATTGCTTGAATCACAATATGTCTAAAACAGAATATCAGTAAGTCCACTCTAGTCCGTAGCTTTTCCCCCAACCCTAGGGAGTCTGGGTTGGTGATATCCACTCCACCTCCAAGTGAGAGGGGGCTTATATCCCATGGATAAGATGGATGGGATTATCCTGCCTGCAGCTGCAGATTCACTACATTCCCTGGGATGGCCGTTGCCCATCATCATCTCCTCACCAGGTGTCTAGGGTGAGTCCATTGAGCTGTAGAGTAGGAGTTGCAGCTCCACCGAGATTCCAGACACAGCTGGCACATGGGCAGGCCAAAGACTCCAGTCTCTGGAAGTATACCTACAAACTCCAGCACCACATATATGTTTGAATAGAAGGGACTGGTAGACATGTGCAGGGAGGACTTATTTGAGTCCAACTCTGTCACTCTCAGGAGCACAGATTCCAAAGTATAGCCCACTGATAAGGCATCAATCTCTGGAGCTATCCCCCCTTATGTAGGACCTGGGTGTCTCCAGAGCCCTCAGGAGCCCCTCTGTTTGGGGTGATATCCATTTTGGTGTTCTGTGAGATCCTACTGAGGAGTGCATAAGCATTACCTCTGGGATGACCTCCCAACTCTCTTTGAAGTCTCTTAGCTATATGAACTCATTTGTCTTTACCTTTTCCCCCTTTTATTCAAGGTCTTTTTCCAGTCATATTGCCAGTTGGCACTTGGTATTAATCCCTCGTTGCTAGGGAGGCTCATCCCCGGGAGTTATGTCCCACACTGAGGGGAAGGTAATGCATTCATATGCTGAGTTTTGCTTAGAAAGAGGCCACATTTGAGCAACAAGGAGGCTCTCAGGTGGCAACCCTTAGGCACCCCATAACAGTAGGCTAAGTTTCAATTACAGGAACAAGGACTTGTAGGGCTAGTCATCAATAACAAGAACCCATTAGTGGACCATCCTCCTTTGCCAGACACTGCCCCTGCACTTGGGGGACTGTTGCTGCTCCCTTGGAGAATGTGGCAGAACTCTCCAGACTGGAAATTCAGTATTCTCTTGTTTATTGAGTGATTCTCCACCCACTGTGACCATGCCCCACCTCTTGTGATGGATATTTAATCTGAATCTAGGAATATGGGTTATGCACTATAAAAAACTAAAATACATGAACAGAAAATTTTCCAAAGAAAAAATTCAAATGGCCAAAAAGGACATGAAAAGATGTTTAACATCACTAGCTATTAGGGAAATGCACATCAAACCTGTAATGAGATATCATTTCATGCCTTACAGAATGGCCATTATTAAAAAGGTGGAAAACTACAAGTTCCAGAGAGGATATAGAGAAATAGAAACACTCCTTCACTGTTGGTGGGAGTGTAAAATTGTGCAGCCTCTGTGGAGAACAGTTTGGCAGTTCCTTAGGAAGCTAAATATAGAACTGCCATATGATCCAGCAATCCCATTACTAGGAATATATTCAGAAGAACTGAAAAGCAAGGACGCAAACAGACATTTGCACACCAAAGTTGATAGCGGTATTATTCTCAAGTGCTAAAAGATGGAAATAACCCAAGTGTCTATCAACCTATGAAAGGATAAACAAAATGTGGTATATACATACGATGGAATACTATTCAACTGCAAGAAGAAATGATAACATGGATGAACCTTGAGGGCATTATGTTAAGTGAAATAAGTCAGACACAAAAGGACAAATATTTCATGGTCTCATGAATATGAACTAAATACAGTGAGTAAACTCACAGAGTAAAACTATATAGTAAAGGTTACTAGGAGATAGACTGTTGGTTGAGAAGGGAGAGCTGATGCTGAATGTATGTAGAATATTTAATAAGGGGGACCTGTAAATGTGGGGAAATGGTTAGAGTTGATGGTAACACATTATAGTGAGTATAACTAACACTGCTGTTTTATAAATGTGATTGTGGCTGAAAGGGGTAGTCTAGGGAGGTAAATGTCAATTGAAAGAAAGTGGGAGGATAATCTAGGGACTGTATAACATACTGATTTCAAAGGTGGATGATTGTTTTAGTCAGCCAAAGGGGTGCTGATGCAAAATACCAGAAATCTGTTGGCCTTTATAAAGGGTATTTACTTAGGATAGAAGCTTACAATTACAAGGACCTAAAGAGTCCAACTCAAGGTACCATAAGAGGTATTTCCTCACCCAAAGTCTGTTGCCACGTGTTGATGCAAGCTGGTGGGTGATATCTACAAGGGTTCAGCCTTCCTCTTCCCTCTAAAGGCTCCATGGGTCCAGCTTCTTCTGATCTCAGCTGTAGGCTGGTATAGGGCTCCTCTCTTTTCCCCATGCTTGTTTCTTTCTGGGCTCAGCTACTCTGGTCTCTTCACAAGATCAGCTGTAAACTATCAGGCGAATGGCTCAACTCTTCCTGGGGCCACAGGATCCTCTTCTGTGTCTAGGAGCTCTCTCTCTTTTCTCGCTTATCTGCTTCTGTCTACTTCTGTGTTCTTGATTGAGCGTCCATTTATATAGCCCACCAAGGGGGCAGGGATGCAACCCTGCATGCCCTAATCAAGTGGTCGAATCAAGGCTCTAATCTTGATTTAATCAAGTAAATGTAAAGCCTTTGAATTTAACACAATCAAAGGGTATCACACCCAGAGGAGCAGACCAATTTACAAACATAATTACTCTTTTTGGAATTCATAAATAATATCAAACTGCCACAATGATGAATGATTGTGGTTAATAGTACAAATACAAGAATGTCCCTCTATTACAAGGTGTTAAGAAAATAGAGATACATGGAAAAATACAACTAATATAACATATAAACTATAGTTAACAGTAATATTGTAATATTTTTACCACAATGGCAAAAAAGATTCTATATCAATGCTAAGGGTCAATAATGGAGGTAAAAGGCAATTTGGGATTTTTCCTTTTGGAATAATGAAAACATCATAAAATGGACTGATCTGTGGCAGCATAACTCTTTGATGAAACTGAGAGCCACTGATTGTATACTTTAGGTGGATTGTATAAGGCAAGAAGCTGTATAACACAGTAAACCCCATGGTAGATGATGGACTGTGATTAACAGTACAAATAGGAGCACATTGTCTCAGGAATGATAACAAATATACAATACTAATACATGGTGTTAATAATAAGAAGGTCTGTGGGAAAATACACCAAATATAAGCTAAGGACTATAGATAACTAATATTATGACAATGTTCTTTCAACATTTGTAACAAATGCCACAACAATGTGAGGTGTTAGCGGTGGGGCAACGTATGGGAATCCTGTATGGTATGTGTATTAGACAGCCAAATAGGTGCTGATGCAAAATACCAGAAATCTGTTGGCTTTTATAAAGGGTATTTATTTGGGGTAGAAGCTTACAGTTACCAGGCCATAAAGCATAAGTTACCTCCCTCACCAAAGTCTGTTGCCACATATTGGAGCAAGATGGCTGCCGTCTGCGAGGGTTCAGGCTTCCTGGGTTCCTCTCTTCCCGGGGCTTGTTTCTCTCTGGGCTCAGCTGCTCTGTTCCTTTGTCTGCTTACTTCAAGGGCTCCAGCTCAAAAACTCCCACCTCCCTTCTCTGAGGTGTGGTTTCTCAGTGAGTCCCCACCCACCAAGGGGGCCGTGATGGAATGTCCTACTGAGGTGGCCCAATCAAAGCCTCAATCATTATCTAATCAAGTAGAAGTGAAACCTCTGAGTCCAATACACTCTAATACGCCCAGAGGAAAAGACAAGTTTACAAACATAATCCAATATTTCCTTTTGGAATTCATCAATAATATCAAATTGCTACAGTATGCATGCTTGTTTGGTTAATTCACAACTTCTCAAATAAATAAAACACATGGCAGAGCAACTGCAAAATACATTTTGGTATATCCTGGCAGGAGCAGGGATAAGAATCTAGCCAGTGTCCCAGCCACATTCTCTGGTAGCAAAGAACCCCAATCAGCCAGAATGGTAACTGCTTCTCTTTAAGTAAGCAAGCATCATTTAACACTGGATTGTTGAAAGTTAGTACAAAAAGAAACTGAGAATCAAATCCATAGCATTAATAATTTTGTATTTAGAAAGAATCCAGACATATTAATTATAAACATATAATTATAAATGTATATGTTCATAGGTCTATATTTTATGAAGTAAAAAGGTTTTGGCCTTTTACAGTAACAGCTTTGTCACTCTAATGTAAAATTTGAATTGAATAATTATTTGAGACTAAAGATTTTATGGCAAAATTTTAAATTTAGAAACAGAATTGCAACATCTAAAATAACTTAGGTTCACTATGTTCATATGTACAATTAATTGCATTTTAAAAAATACTTAATATCTAGGAAAGATTTGTTTAAAAATCAGAATTGACATACTTTAAAAAGAAATGGAATTTTAAAAATACAGGTTAATATATGTAAAAGTATCTAAATAAGTTTGTAAATGGGATCAAAGGTAATTCAAAAGTGATAGATGTATGATCAGCTTATAAATTGAATGATAAAGTTTGCAAATGAAATTAAAATCATCAAAGAGAACATCTAAGTTTTCAGTGCCCTATGGCGCTTTTGGCCACCAGGGGAAATGGCTGACCAAGAGCCATCCACAGGGAGCTCTAAAGAGCCGCACTGCAACCTTGAGACCCAGATGTGAACTGGAACCCACCAACGATTGTCCTTCCCTCTCACTTCCTGTTTCTCTCCCTCACCTCTCTGTGGCTAAGCTGATGCATGGTGAACATTAACAGACTAATGAATATATAGGTATAAATTATGTGGCTTGTACAATCACAAGATGGAGAAAATTGTGGGAAAAATGCCTGTCTCCCAATAACAAAGATAGCTACAAGTCATGTCAACTGAGGGAGAAAACAGTTGAAGTCTCTACAAAATGTTTTCCAGGACAAACCCTGAGAGCTCTGCCAAATGTACATTAGCAACACACGAGTTTGCTCTCTAGGCCTTCGTATGTCTTCTCTCTCCACTATCTGTCATGAAGCTTTCTGCCTCCTTAAGTGTCAACAACCCCAGATCTTCTGAATCCAGGTGATTTTTGGAGGGGGTGTTCAGCTGTAAAAAGCAATGGCTCTTAAGAGCCTGGGGGATGGATGGCGTTTGCCCTCTGCTGTCTACCAAGCATTCCCTCCATCTCTTCCCTCCATGCAGTTCAGAGTAAACAACCCTGTCTCATTTGCATTCTGAGTCGGTGGTATATGTTTTCCCTCTCACAAGAGTTCCCAGAGCACCATATACATCTCTGCCACCATAATCTGACAGAGCCCTAAATTCCAAAGCCTGCTTTATCACCTACAACATGTGTACATGTTTTAATGTCCCTAAATATCTTTTCTTATCTGATGGTCATAATAGTAGTCACAATTTCACAAAGTCAAATGAGATAACTGGAACTCACTTCACATACTCCCCAAACATAATAAGCAGTCAAATAATTTTATTACACTTACTACCCTACATTGTGATTTTTTAAAATTGACTTACCTGCCTCCCCACTGATAGATCTTTAAGGAATGGAATAGTCTGTGCACTTTTCTCTGAGTGCTGAGGTTATTGAATATTGTTGGTAAATTAATGAATTAGTAAATTAATAAGATAATTTTCTTAGGAAATCACTTAAGTATTTATTTTATTTATTTATTTCTCCCCCCTCGCTGCTGGTGCTGGCTGTGTCCATTTGCTGTGCATTCTTCTATGTCTGCTTGTCTTGCTTTGCTGAGTCATCTTGCGGCACCAGCTCACTGCACGGCGTGGGCCGGCTTGCCTTCACCAGGAGGCCTGGGGACTCGAACACTGGGCCTCCCGTATGGTAAACGGGAGCCCAACCGATTGAGCCACAGCCGCTTCCCTTAAGTATTCTTTCTAGTTGTGGAATGGTATGACTCAATGGCAAGGTGACTACTTTAATTTGAATAAATGTAAGCACCGGCTGTCAGAGAAAGAGCTCAGACACCTTTCAATCCAGGGAGGCTTGAAATCTGCAGCTTCTCTGAGGAGAAAATATTCAAGGTAAGTTAGGTCTAGCTTTCGAATAGAATCAGTTATATTAAACATCGAGGGGAAATAATCAAGGTGTATATATTTTCTGTGATTAAATGAGATCATTTGCATGGAAAAAACTCAAACTGCTATAAAGATGTAGGGATAATCAAATACTCTAAAGAAATGTGTGTATGTGTGCATATACCTGTACTCTAAACCACAAGTGTAAACATATAAATACCCAATGCACCTTCATAGTTTTTAAAATACCTTCATTGTCATAGGAGCATAGACTTGAGTTGAGAAGGCTCTATATTTTCATGAACCATGCTGAGGTGGAGCATATAGTCCTTTGGTCAATACTAGGGTGACCCTCCAGAGGGTGGGCAGGTGCTATGAGCCTCACAAATGTTAACACAAAGGGAAGGGCAAGAATCTCGTCGGCAGAGGGGAGGGGAGAGGCTGGGTTCCTATTGAGTCTACTTTGATCAAAAGAGTCATAAGCTGAGTAAGAGCTTCTGAACGAAATAGCAGAGGTTAAAATGTTCGACTTGAGCAATACAGCGAAGGCACAAAGCTTATGCACAGAAGCTGTGCCAGGAAACCTAGAGTGTGGATGTGGATGGTCAGTAAATAAGGGTTTAGGGGCCCAGATGCTTCACTTCGGGGGAGGCTGAGCGGGAACTTGAATGGGGAGACATCGAGAGGATGAATTCTATAGTGTGGTGGAAACTGAATTCAGAGGCTGGAAGAGACCAGGCCAGAATCCAGTAGCAATCTGAGTTGCTACTGGTCACGTAGAGAAGTATCGCGAAAGCTAGGGAAGTCTGTCCAGAAAAAAAAGACACACGCACACACAAAACTTTACTTTGTTCATAGACCAGAAAGTAAGATCCTCCTTCATTAAAAAAGACGGAAGAAAAAAAAAAAAGTTTAAAAGACATACACTCATACCTGTCCAGTTCCTCACTTTCCACTAGAATTGAGGCAACTTGAAGACTTGACCATGACATTGAAACTGCCCTAGTCAAACTTTGTAACTAACCATCTTTTAAGCTTGAAAGACTTATTGAACACACCATCATTTTGCAGCATGAAAATGTTTGTAAATTCAAAAATTTAAAAATTTTTTCAAATACAAAAAAAAAACAAAAAAAACAAAGGGAAGGGCAACGTCACACGTCAGTGTGTGTGTAGCAACTGGAGACTGCCCTGGGCTGGACCAGAAACCTCAAAGGCAGCGGCTGTAATAAATGAGCTTCATTTGGATTTGGGCAGATGCTGGAATTAGCAAAGGCACGTGATTTTCCTCGCTTTTCCTCATAATTGTCTTGAGGTCAGAAAATTACTGCTTTTCCATCACTTACTTGTTTCAGTCATGAGCAAGAGGAAGATCGAAAGCCAAAACAAACACAAGAGAAAGCAAAAAGGCTCACCTAATGAGTTGACTCCCTTTAGAGCAGCGTGCCCTAAGAGCCCACCCAGCAGCTTCCACTTACCAGAACTCCTGCCACCATCCAGAGCTGTGCAGGCCCGTAGGAATGTGTTTTATCAGCTGGGTAGACTAGGATCTCTAACACTGTCTTCATATTAGCAAGAGAAGCTGTGGATGGATGTTGTGTTGGCATTCTGTAATCTCTGCAACCATTTGTAGTAAATCACATTATCTGTAACAAATTTTTACAAAGGCATCACAGATGCTCAGAAATCCTCTAGTGCTCAGGAACTATTAAATTATGTTATCAAATTTAAATTCATTTTTTCATTAATAAAACATCAAGTGTCATTGCTTATATCAAACATAGTCCTCCATATTGAAGAGATTTATGGAGTTATGTGTTCATAAAACACAAATCATAAAAATTACTTTTTATATTGATAGTAATTTCATAACTATCTAGCTTTACTTGCAGTATTCATGCTAGCAAATATATATTAAAATATATTAGTGACATGTCTTTCTAAAGTCAACCTATATATTACTATATTAAGAAATACTGCATTGAATTTTATTTCAAAGTTTTTGGATTCTTTTTTTTTTTTGGTTGGTGACCTGCCTCATTATTTATTTTAGGTAGAGATCAACAACTCTTTCTCCATCTACATCTTCTCCCAAACTTAAATCTATCCTTCAGACTAATTGTTTTTACATTTGTTTCCATTTCTAATATACTGCTCTACTTTCTTATTTAATTACAAATAAAACCCATAACCTTCACACCGCCATTCAAGGCCTGCCCTGCCCTGTTCTCCCCAATCAATTTCCTATAAAATTGTCAACAACTCCAACTTTAATTTCTAATTGACTAAACTTTTTTTAAAATGATGTTTCATATGCTCCCAGCTTTGGGCTCATCTGGTCTCTTCTCTCCACCCCATTCTTCAAGTCTAACTTTAAGTCCAAGAGAACCTTCTTACTCCCATTTCCCAGGTATCCAAGAAACCCCACCCTTCATTCTCCATAAAACACTGACTGTTTCTGTCTATATTTCAGTCTGTGCCACAACTTAAATAGTTAATGTTCTGTTATTTTCCAACTATTTTTGCATTTGTTTTTAACCCTATCTAGAATGAGGTCCTAATATCAGCTAACATACTGATCACATGATAGATACTTAATGCTTGCTAAGTTTTAAAAATTCATTAATTTACTCATTTTTACTGCTTGAATACATGCAATTTCAAGCTTTGTTTCTGTTATTTGTGCTGTCCTGAGTAGGGTTCCTACTTGCCTCTAGCCCACTTAATTCATACCTGGAGGTTTAATCCCATTCTTAATTCTGCAAACAATGTTTTTTAAATTTTATTACTAGGATGAAGAAAAGCAGGCTTAGGTCAATAGTTTCCTCATCTACTGACGGTATTTTGTTTTGACATTGGTAGACTCACCTTTTCTACCAGTCCATCAGTGGTCAGGCTTTTGTGTTATTCCCTGTTCTTCATTGGCTGTGTAGCTGAATTGATTCCTCAAGAATTTTAGAATTAAAATTTCTTTTTCTGTAACAAACTTCATGAGAGAATGGGCTGTGTTTCCCTTGATCAATACTGTACCTTCAGTTGCCTAGCAAAATAACCTAATGCTAATGTACTGGCTTTCAGTAAGTGTCCCTTAAATGAGGCAAAGCTTTCCTATTATTTGCATTGGAGCTTCTCTTTTGCTGTTCAGAAATGCTCACTAAAGCCAGCTGTTACATGGCAAAGATGGCTGCGCATTTCTGCTGAGGTTTCTGCCTTCCCCTTCAGAATCTCCTCGGAGCCCAGCTTCTGGAGCTCAGCTGTCAGCTCCCAGGCATAGGGCTTGTCTCTCTTTGAGCTGCTCAGTGGGCCCAGCCTACTGGGGGCTCCGTGCTTATGCGATCCTCTAGTCCTCTTCCACATGACAAGATCAGATATGGCAGCTTCCTTTATCTCTGTGTCTGTGTGTCTCTATGTCTCCCTTCTTATCAGACCCTGCAAGAGGCGGAGACTCAGCATGAATCACGCCTCACTGACATAGTCCAGTAAAAAGCCCAAAAGTGATTTTATCAAGTAATCTAATCAAAGGCCCCTCACCGAATTTAATGCAAAGGGTATTACATCCACAGACATAGATTAGTTTAAAAACATAGTCTTTATCTTTTGGGGATTCATAAAATAATCTCAAATTGTCACACCTCCCTGTTAAGAATACCTGCATTAGCGTATATATATGTTATAATTCATGAAAGAACATTTTTATAATTGTACTATTGACCATAGTCCATCAATTACAGTAGGGTTCACTGTGTTATGCTGTCCTATGTTTTAACCTTTAATTTTTATTCTAGTAACATATATATGACCTAAAACTTTGCCTTTTAAGCACATGCACATTTATAATTCAGTGCTGTTAATTATATCGGTACACAAATATCTGTTAAGAGTCGCTGCTTTCAATTCTTTTGGGTATATACCTAGTAGAGGGATGGCCAAGTAATTATATTCTTAGCTTTTTGAGGAACTGCCAAACTGTTTTCCACAGCGGCTGCCCAATTTTACATTCCCACCAGCCATAAATGAGTGTTCCTATTTCTCCACATCCTCTCCAACACTTGTAATTTCCTATTTCTTTAATAGCAGCTATTCTAGTGGGTGTGAAATGATATCTCACTGTGGGTTTGATTTGCATGTTCCTGATGACTAACGGTGTTGAGTCTTTTCTCATGTGCCTTTTAGCCATTTGTATAGCCTGTTTGGAAAAATGTCTGTTTAAGTTTTTTGTCCACTTTTAAAATTGGGTTATCTTTTATTATTGAGTTGTTGGATTTCTTTATATAAATCTGCATGTTAACACTTATGTATGAAGTTTCCAAATATTTCTCATTGAGTGGGGTTTCTTTTGCAATGATGTCCTTTGCAGAAAAATTTTTAATTTTGATGAGGTCCCATTTATTTATTTTTTGTTGTTGTTGCTTGTGCTTTGGGTTTAAAGAAACCATTGCCTAACATGAGATCCTGAGGATGTATCCTTACATTTTCTTCTAGGAGCTTTATAGTCCTGGTTCTTATATTTAAGTCTTTGAACCATTTTGAGTTAATTTTTGTATATGGTATGAGATAGTAGTCCTTCTTCATTCTTTTGCATATGGATAGTCAATTCTCCCAACACCATTTGTTGAAGAGACTATTCTTTCCCAATTGAGTGGTCTTGGCAGCCTTGTCAAAAATCAATTGGCTATGGAAGTGAGGGTCTCTTTCTGAACTCTCAGTTTGATTCCATTGGTCTATATATCTATCCTCATGCAAGTTTCATGATGTTTTGACCATGGTAACTTTATAATAAGCTTTAAAGTCAGAAAGTGTGAGTCCTCAAACTTCATTCTCTTTAAAGGTGTTTTGGCTATTTGGACCCCTTGCCCTCCCAAATAAATGGGATTATTGGCTTTTCCATTTCTGCAAAGTAGGTTGGTGGAAATTTGATTGGGATTACATTGAATCTGTAAATCATTTTGGGGAAAAATGACATCTTAACAATATTTAGTCTTCCAATCCATGAGCTTGGAATGTTCTTCCATTTACTTGGCTCTTCTTTGATATCGTTTAGCAAAGTTTTATAATTTTCTGAATATAACTCCTTTACATCCTGGTTAAAGTTATTCCTAGATACTTGATTCTTTTGGTTGCTATTGTAAAGGGAATTTTTATTGATTTCATCTTCAGATTGTTCATTACTAGTATATAGGAACACTACTGATTTTTGCATGTTGATCTTGTAACCTGCCACTTTGCTGAATTCTTTTGCTAGTTCTGGTAGCTTTGTTGTAGATTTTTCAGGTCTTTCTATATATAGGATCATGTCATCTGAAAATAGTAAAGTTTTACTTGTTCCTTTCTAATTTGGATGCCTTTCTTTGTCTTACCTAACTCTCTGCCTTAGAACTTTAAGTAAAATGTTGAATAACAGTGGTAACAGTGGGCATCCTTATCTTGCTCCAGATCTTAGAAGGAAAGCTTTCAGTCTGTCACCATTAAGTATGATGTTAGTTGTGAGTTTTTCATATATGCCCTTTACCATACATATTGAGGAAGTTACCTTCTATGCCTATTTCTCAAAGTATTCTTATCAAGAACAGATGCTGGATTTTGCCAAATTCATTTTCTGAATCAATTAAAATTATCACATGGTTTGCATGTTTTTTCCCTTAATTTTATTAATGTGGCATATTACATTAATTGATGTTCTTATGTTGAAACACCCTTGCATACCTGGAATAAAATCCACTTGATCATGGTGCATAATTCTTTTAATGTGCTGTTGGATTCTATTTGCTAATATTTTGTTGAGGATATTTGTATCTATATTCATAAGAGAAATTGTTCTGAAATTTTCTTTCCTTGTGGTATCTTTATCTGGCTTTGGTATGAGGATTATGATGAACTCAGAATGATTTAGGTAGTATTCCCACCTGCTCAATATTTTGGAAGAGTTTGAGCAGGATTGGTATTAACTCTTCTTGGAATGACTGGTAGAATTCGCCTGTGAAGTCATCTGGCCTGGGCTTTTCTTTTTGGAGAGAGGTTTTTGATAACTGATTCAATTTCTTTACTTGTAGTTGGTCTTTTGACATCTTCTCTTTCTTCTAGAGTCAGTGTAAGTTGTTCTTTTGATTCTAGGAATTTTTCCATTTCATCTGGGGTTATCTAATTTGTCGGCATACAATTGTTTATAGTATCCTCTGATGATCCTTTTTATTTCTTTTGCGACAGTAGTAATGCCCCCTCCCTCTCATATCTGATTTTATTTATTTGTGTCTCATCTTTTTTTCTTTATCAGTCTAGCTAAGGGTTTGTCATTTTTATTGATCTTTTCATATAAACAACTTTTGGTTTTGTTAATGCTCTCTAATTTATTCTCAATTTCATTTATTTCTGGTCTAATCTTTGTTATTTATTGCCTTCTGCTTGTTTTGGGTTTAGTTTGCTGTTCAATTTTTAGCTCCTCCAGATGTGCAGTTAGAGCTTTGATTTCAGCTGTTACTTCTTTTTTAAAGTAAGTGTATAGGGCTTTAAATTCCCCTCTCAGCCTTGACTTCGTTGCATCCTATAAGTTCTTTTGTTTTTTGTTTTTTTGGTGGGTTTGTTTTGTTTGTTTGTTTGAGGTATCTGGGACCTCTTCTGTGGGAAGCCAGTGCTCAACCACTGAGCTACATTGGCTACCTTGAGTTAGTTTTATCATTTGTTTGCTTCTTGTTGTTGTTGTTGTTGTTTCAGGAGGCACTGGGAACCAAACCTGGGACCTCCCATGTGAGAAGCAGGCACTCAACCGATTGAGCCACATCCACTCCCTCTAAGTTTTGATATGTTGTGTTCTTGTTTTCATTCAAGATAATTATTGATTTCCCTTGTATACTTTGACCTACTGATCGCTTAAGTGTATGCTATTTAACTTCCATATACTTGTGGATTTTTCCAGGTCTTTGCCTGTTACTGATTTTCAGTTTCATTCCATTATGATCAGAGAAGATGGTTTGTATAATTTCAATCTTTCTAAAATTATTGAGACTTGTTTTTTTACCCAACATGTGTTCTATCCTAGAGAATGATCTGTGTGCACTTCAGAAGAATGATGTCCTGCTGTTTTGAGGTGCAATGTTCTGAATATGTCTGTTAGTTCTAGCTCACTTCCTATTATTCAAATTCTCTATTTCCTTATTGATATTCTGCCTAGAGCTTCTGTCTATTGATGAGAGTGATGTATTGAAGTGTCTAACTATATCTGTAGAGGTGTCTATTTCTCCCTTCAGTTTTGTTAGGATATACCTCGGGTATTTTGGGGCAGCGTGGTTAGGTGCATAAATATTTATGATTGTCATTTCTTGGTGCATTGCCCCTTTTATTAATATAGAGTACCCTTATTTGTCTCATATAATGGCTTTGACTTAGTCTATTTTGTCTATTAGTATACTACCCCAGCTCTCTTTTTTTTTGGTTACTATTTGCACGGAATAACATTTTCCAACCTTTCATTTTCAATCTCTTTGTAACTTTGGATATTAGGTGACACTTTTGTAAACAACATATAGTTGGATCGTGCTTTTTTAAAACAGTTGTTCTGCCAATCTGTGTCTTTTGATTGGGGAGTTTAATCTATTAACATTCTGTGTTATTACTGTAAAGGCAGTACTTACACCCTTTTATCCTTTGGTTTTTTATGTCAAGTCTTTTGTGTGTGTGTGTGTCTTTCTTTTCATTTATTGTAACCTCCTTTTCTGTATAGTTGATCTTTTATGATGCATCTGACTGATCTCTTTATTATTATTGTTTCTGTATATTTTCTAAATACTTTCTTTGTGGTTACCCTGCGGTTTGTATTACATAACTTACATCTATAACCTACTAGTTTGAAAAGACACCAGTGTAGCTTCAATAGTATACATGTTCTCTTCTCCTATGTCTCTCTATTTCCCCTCTTTATGCGGTTTTTGTACCACATTATCTCTTTATATTTTGTGTGCCCATTATCAGGAAATATGCCTTTTTCTTGTTCAGTTGTATTCTGACTCTTACAGGAATTACAGTAGAGTTGTATACTGACAGCACAGCACTATTGGATTTTGCATTTACCCTTTTAGTTACACTTACTGAAGATCTTCATTTCTTCACTCTACTCCAAGCCACTCTCTCCTATCTTTTCCTTTCAACCTGCAGAGCTCCCTTAATAATTCTTGTAGGGCAGGTATCTTGTTGAAGAACTCTGTTTCTGTTTATCTGTCAATATTTTAAACTCTCATTTATTTTTGAAGAACAGTTTTGCCAGATAACGAATTTTTGGCTGGCAGTTTTTCTCTTTCATTACTTTAAATATATCATACCACTTCCTTCTTGCCTCCATGTTTTCTGATGAGAAATTAGCACTTAGCTTTATTGAGGATCACTTGTATGTGACAAATTGCTTATCTCTTGCTGTTTTCAGAGCTCTCTTTTTTTGGCATTTGACATTGGGATGAGTATGTGTCTCAGAGTAGGTCTATTATGATTTTTTTCTTGAATCCTCTAAGCCTAAACCATGCATAATTATAGATTCAGTATTT
>JAQZBX010025027.1:0-29799 GCA_029593785.1 Cabassous unicinctus | reverse complement strand
ATTCTAAATGTGAAAATTCCAAACTCTTAAGTCTTTGGTGGTAAATTTGTAGTTTTTTTTTTTTTTTTTTGGTTTCTGCTGACTCTCACAATGATTGCATTAGTTAAGGTAAAATGAACTATTGCAATACGTAAGCTCCAATATATCAGTGGCTTAACACTCAAGAACTTTTTTTTTTCTCATATGAGTGTCCAATTGGTGGCGAGTAGATTGGGGTGGAACTTTGCTTCATGCAGTTATTTAAAGACCCTGGCTGATGAAGACTCTGCTGTATACAACATATGGCTTCTAATGTTGCCCTGAGCATCCACATCCACCTAGCAGACAGGGAAAGAGAGAATGTGGAGAGTCACAGGGGTTGTTTTTGTGGTCCAGGCCGAAAAATGATTTCTACTTCACCTTCTTTGCATTGGCTAGAGTGCTATCCATGGCACCACCCAGATGCAAGTCTGTTTTGTACTGGCTTCTTTGCTCAACACCTGCTCCCCCAGTCAGCCTCCACCCAGGGACACTGGAGGGCCAGGGATGTTACTGTGGCGTGACGGTTGTGACAGATCAGGCCCATCTCTTCTAATTCCCAGGCTTTTTTCTCATATACCACATTGCCTGTCTCTACCTTCGGGGGTGGGGTGCAGATATAGACTCGATGTAAGTGGGACTCCTATTTCTCAATACTTTAGACCAAGAACTTGTCTCAAGCTTTCCACTTGTTGATGGTGTTTCCATTTAGAAAGAATGTCTGATTTTTGTCTCACATTTTGGCAGCTTATAGATTCTCATTCTGGTGATGGCTTTGCTTTTCCCAATAGTGTGATAAAATTACTTTCTCTGCAATGGTAGCCCAAAATGAAGGGCTTTTCTGCCATTTTCTCTTGGCAGCAACTCAGTAATGGTGTAGAAAGGAAGAGAGTAGGATATATATGATTTCTCCATCAATAAAAATAATAGTTGCCTTTTATTCAGTGACTACTATGTGATTCTTTTACATGAATATCTCTCTAATTATCCCTGTAAGAGGTAAAAAAAAAAAAAAAAAAATAGTGTGTGATTTATAATTCTCCACTGATTTTTTTTCTCCACTGATTTTTAAGGGAACTGGATCCTAATTTGCTGAAGCAGAGTGTTGAGTATGGGTCTACCAGCTTGGAAAGTGGAACTGGGGATAAGCTAAAGGACTTTGTTTAAAGAAAAAAAGAAAAACAGGCCTGGGAGGCAAGGGGACAAATTTAGGTTGGGGAGGGGGTAAGAGCCAAACTTCAGTCCTTCTAGGGAAGGGGTGAATTGGGAGTCTTGGGAACTTCAAGTTCTAGAAGAGACCTGGAAACTGTATTTGGGAGTAGATTCTGTGTGTAGTGCATTATTAGTCAATCTTGGGTAAACTATACATTGTTGGTTAATTCTTTGGTGCAACTGGATCGTTTCAAGTGAATGCATACAAGTGTTGATTTCTGCTTCAAAGTTGTAAGTTAAAAGCAAGAGATAGCAAACAGAGTTGGTTGACAAATGAATTACATTTCCTTCACTTTAAAGCTGAAGAAACTCAGCATTACCCAAGGGGACCAGCTATGTAACTGGTGGAACTGGGGACCAATGTGGGTCTTAATTGGTTTCAAGGACTGTGCACTTATGCCCTATGCTACAGGGTCAAAAGTCCACTGTGAACTATGACTTTTCCCCTTTCATGTGCCCTGGGAAATTGCTGTGTATCTGAGAACATGCACAGTAAACTCAAGTTCATGCACTTTGTTAAAAAAAATAGTACTGTAAGATACTCTCGGGTTGCAAACTAAATATAGATTCATTTCAATCCTAGTTCTGGCCCTTTCTGGCAGGAGGAATTTTCCATCTTGCTTCCACCTCCCATCTGAAATATCTGCTACATAAGGCTAATGAGGATATAATGAGATAATTCTGGAAATCTCTCAGCACTGTACTTGGCAAATAGTAAAAGTTTCTTTTCTTATATAGTTATGGTTGGTGATTATTAGGAATGTTGCAGGCACATAGTATCTTGTTTATTTCATTAGCTTGGTATGAGACTAAAGCATTGAAACCTCTCCTATTAATTTGTTATTGGTTAGTTGGTTGGTTGATTGATATCCTAACTTATTTAAAAAAAGAAAATTTAGTGCCCCTCCTAAGAGCTTCCTCTTTCCCTACCCAGTAGAGCTGGATCTTTAGATATTGCCCCTTCCTGCCTAATATATTCTCATTTCTAACTCAGTTAAAATTTCACCAGCATCTGAGCCTTGGTCAGAGTTCCCAGAATTGTAAGCTCAGGGTCCCTTAGTCTTGAGCTAGGCATTGTCCCTGGGTGGATCTACAATACAGGTTCTCACTCCTTCAGACCCCACTGTGCTTTTTTCTTTCTTTCTGATATTTTTCACATACAGCCTTGGATGATATTTTTCACACTTGTCTTATGCTCAACACCAGAGTATGAGGCTCTTCGGGACTGGGATTATGATCTACTCATCGTGTACCTTTCCCTGTATCTTGAAAACAATAAATACTCAAGAAATGGGTGAGTATTTAAACCACTAAAATCCTTTCCAACTTTGACTGTATAATTTGAGAATATGATTCCCACAGTGATATGCCAACATCTTAAATAGGAAAACGGTTTTGCATTTTCTTCAATTTCAGACTTCTCTCAGATTTAGTCACTTGACTACTTTGAGAAAATAATAAAATATCCTATAGCAAAATGCTAAGTACCAACTATGTTAAAAAAAAATTATATATTTCATAAAGACAAGGCCCTTGTGCCTTAGAGATAATTTCATTCAAACTTCCTTCGGAAGTATTGTACCTGAGCTCCTTAGAAAGATGGGAAAATGGGAAACTGTATCATTTGTATTATGTCTGTAATGGACAGACTGCACTTCAATAAGTCGTTGCTGCTGGGTTTTATATTTAGTTCATTTCTAATGTTGTGATAAACATCCATATTCATAAATCTTGTGAGTTTCACTGATGTTTTCCTCTTGTTGATTTTCTAGAGGTGAAATAATTGGATGCAAGGGTTTGATAAACCCTTTTGATAACCGTGACTTTTAGATCTTTTGATAACCATGACTCTGCTGTTTCTCCCACAAAGATTGTGCCACTTTACATTTCTTCTGGCAATATATGATGCCTATTTAATCAACCCCTTAGGTGTTTTTTTTAACTTTATATTTTGACAGGCTAAAAATGTGTGATTGTTACCTTCCACCTGCACCATTTTGACCACGTCAAAACCCTGTATAGACCTTTTGCGGGCAGAGCATGACTGGAAGGCAGCAGCCCTTTCAGGCCTTAAACTCAAATGGAGAAGATGGAACAAACAAAGTCCACACAAATGATCACAAATCTGAACCCAGAATTCTTTACTAACCTGTCTCCGTGCTTCCACTCCTGCCCTGGGGCAGCTCATCCACCACACATCTGCCAGAGTTATCTTTTTAAAGGGAAACCCTCCAGTGACTTCCCACTATACATGGAATAAAATCTAAACTCCGTCTGGGAGTGCTTTAGCAGCATTGGACACTACCTTCCTCTGCCGTCATCTGCTCTATGGGGGCTCTCATTTGTTTACCAGCCCAGGCCAAACTACCCTTCTTCCTTCAACCATACCAAGTTCCTTAACTGTTCTTTCTACCTGGCACCTTCTTATTATACCTGGTCTTAGTGTGATTGCTCTTTGTCATTATGTACCTTGCAGCTCAAGGGTCCTCTCTGAGACAACAGGCATCTTAGTTACAGTGGCACCCTCATGCCTGCACTCTCTACTCTATAGCCTGTTTTACCTTCTTCGTATCACTTCTTGAAATTGTCTCATCTATTAGTTTACTTGTTTATTAATTGCTCCTGCCATTAAGATGCAAGCTCCTTGATGGCCAGGATTCTGTCTTGATCATTGGTCTATCCCAGCATCTAAAACTTTACCTGATATGTGATAGGTGAAAAAAAATTTTATTGACCCATTATATGATCATGCAGTTTTAAATAACCAACTACATACATATATCTATTCATGACACCGAGGCAAGTAGTAGAGCCAAAGAATAGCTGCAGTCTCAGAGTATCTTCTTTTTAAAAATAGCTTAGATACAGGGAATGGAGGTGGCTTAAGCAATTAGGCACCTCCCTCCCACATTTGAGGTCCTGGGTTCGGTTCCCAGTGCCTCCTAAAGAAACAAAGAAGATGAACAGACACAGCAAGTGCAAACAATGAGGAGGTAGGGAGAGATAAATAAATCTTTAAAAATAAAATAAAATAATGGCTTAGATAAAGCTTTGATAGATGTGCACCAGTTGTAAGGGTGTCTGGCTTACCACACTTTCCCTTTAATTACTTGAGCCTATTTTCTTACAGTGGCAGATTGTATTTTCCAAATGGAGCCACCACAATATATCCCATCCCACAGGTTCTACTTATAATGTGATGCTGGCACTCTTGAATCAAGTGACAGGGTGTTAGTCTCTCCTTTTTGAATCTGGGTGGACCTTTTTTGACAGCTTTGATCGATACAGTACAGGGGCTGAGATACTGTGTGACTTCTGGGTGTAGGTCACAAAAATTTCATGTGTTTCCTCCTTGCTGTCTTGGGTTACTTACTCTTGGAATACAACTACCATGCCATGAGGAAGCCACACAGCCACCCAGGCTACATGACAGCCTGACCGAGGTCCCAGCCAGCAGCCAGCATCAGTCACTAGCACAGGAGTGAGTGAGGCCCCAGCATCAGGCACCCCCATTCTTTAAGCTGCCCCAGCTGATACCACAGGGAGTGGAAATGAGCAGTCCCTCCCAAGCTCTGCCCAAATCTCAGATCTGTGAGCTGAATACCTGACTGCCATTTTTTAAGCCACTAAAGTTTGATGTGGTCTGTTACACAGTCATGAATATCTGATATGCCCACTCGCGTCAAAGTAAGAGCTCCCCAGGCCACCCAGAAATTACAGAAAGATCCTGGGAATCCTTACAGAAAGATCCAGGGAATCGTTTCACTTGCTAAGAGAGGGATTTTGCAACCCTTCTAAAAGAAGTGGATGTAGTTGATGATCACTAATAGTTGCTTAAACCATTAGATGAAGGTTAACGGGGAAACACTGAGTGGCAGTTTGAGATTATTTATGAATTCCAAAAAGAGGGGTTATGTTTGTAAACTGGTCTGTTCCTGTGGGTGTGATGCCCTTTGATTGTATTAGCTTCAGCTGAGATATCTGATTAAATTATGTTAAGATTAGGGCTTTGATTCAACTACATCATTAGAGTGCGACTCAGTGTTGAGTCCCAGCCCCTTGGACTGATAAAACAGACTCTCACACAGAAGTAGACACACAGGAGAAGAACACAGAGGAATAGTGACAGCTCATTAGACACGGCAGAGGCCCTGGGAAGAAAGAGAGCCTGGTAGTCTACAGCTGACCTTGTGAAGACAGCAGAGCAGCGGAGCCCGGAAAGAAACGAGCCCTAGGGAGGGAGATGAGCCTTATGCCAGCCTACAGCTGAGATAAGAAGTTGGGACCATGGAGCCTTAAGAGGAAGAGGAAGGCTGAGTCCTTGCAGACATCACCTGCCATCTTGCTTCAACATGTGGCAAATGACTTTGGGTGAGGAAGTACCTCATATGGTAACTTGAGTTGGATTCTTTAGGGCCTTGTGACTGTAAGCTTATACCCCACATAAATATCCTTTATAAAAGTCAACAAATTTCTGGTACTTTGTACCAGCACCTCTCTGGCTGACTAATACACATTGTAATAGATGGAGTAGGCTGACAACATTTGATTCGACTGATTTTAACTAAAAAATGGGACATCCAGATGTTATTCACCACATGATGTGATGCAAGGTCAAGCACATGGCACCACCTATAATGGATTCTTGTCTAAAAAAAAATCTAATCTGAATCTAATCAGACAACTAGATCTAACTATTATGTTACAAGAAATTCAGCAAAGGAACGTGTTAATGACACCATGAGGATACACTCAGACAAATCCAGAATATGGGATTTTTTCTCTAGGAGAAATGACCCAGTTTCTTCAATAGGTAAATAGAGAATAAATAACAAACAAAAAAGGAGGAGAACTGGTATAAGTTAAATGACTAAGACGTATCAACCAAATGCAATGTGTGTTTGGATGTTGATTCAAAGAAATCAGCTTTACAAAGGCATTTTTGAGGTAATCAGGGAAAACTGGATACGGACTGGATATTAGATGATAATAAGGAATTCTTGTTCACTTTGTTTGGTGTGAAAACAATAGTGTTGTTTTTAAAAGTCCTTCAGTATTAATGCTATGATGCCTGGGATTTGCTTTAAAAATACCCCAGTGAGGGGAGGGACATATATGAAAGCAGGGCAGAATGTTTTTCATTGCTGTTTATCTTACTGTTCTCATATGTTTGATAATCTCCCTGGTAAAAGGACTTTTGAGGGAAGCAGGTGTGGCTCAATGGATAGAGCTCCCGTTTACCATATGGGAGGCCCCAGGTTCGCTTCCTGGGGCCTCCTTGTGAGGGCAGGCCGGCCTGCGGCGTGGCGGGCTGATGCGGCAGGACCTCACAGCAGGAGGGAGATAAGCAGACACAGAGAAGACACGCAGCAAATGGACACAGCAAAACACAAACAGCAAGGGGGGGGATAAATAAATAAATAAATAAATCTTTAAAAAAAAAGGACTTTTGAGCTGTATATACTATCTTCAGAGGGGTGAGCCCTTTTAACCCCATTAGAGCATCCGATTTGCCATGGATGAGTAGGCTCTGCAGGAAGGTCTGGTGCTCAGAAGCCTTCCATGACTGAGGGCCAGGACAGACATGACGTAGCACCCTCCACAGCCAGGACCCAGCCCACCATGTTGTGTGCTCAGAGGGAGGTGGGAAGAAGGCCAGAAGGGAAGCAAGTTCCAGAAACCCAACACCTAGATGCTCCTGCAACCAGGAAGTGCCCTGTGGAGCTGGGAGTTCAGGATGAGCACCAGCAAGGACCCAGGAAGTCCAGACTCCTCTCCCTATCTCTCAGCCCCGCTGCCCCATTTCTATTGCCTTCCTTCTACTCTACTGCAGTCTGACTTTCTCCTTTACATGCCTTTAAACTGGGGACATTTCTTCACAGCTTGGCCACCAAAAGGAATGGATTCTGCCCATTCCCGCTCCAGTGTGATGAATTCAGGGGCAGCATTCTGACAGACTCACCTTGGATCCTGGGGTAATCCGTCACTGTGCCTATGGGGTGAGGTACCTTGGTCAGTCCAACTTGGGGTAGATGCTCCCCCCTTGTTCACTCACCATAGTCCAAAAAGCCATGTCAGATAAGTTCCTGAATAGACCATGTTTGGGGTGGAAGAAGAAATTCCCAAAAGGCAGGGGAAGCTGATCCCAAAGGAGAAAAGGGTGCTAGAAGTTAAATGTCCACAGCTGTGGTCATTACAAATTGAGGTTAAAATTAAAAATAATAATAATAAAAAAATCACTGACCTTAACCAAACGAGAAAAGAAGAGAAGGAGGGAAATAAAGGGCTAAGGTCAAGGATAATACCAAATAAGAAGCAAAAATACTAAAAAGGAAAGTGAAACAAAACAAGTATGAGGATGGGGTAGTAAGGTCGTGGAAACACAATATGGGTCTTTAAATGAATCCTTTCCAGTCAAGTCATGTTCAGAGGTTTGACATTTGCTGCAGGGACTAAGCCGACAGGTTTACCGGGGCTGGTACCACGCCCTGCTTCTGCCTGTGTTCTTAGCAGGCTTAACTTATTCACACCTAGCTATAAGAATCCTGCGGTGCCTTCAAACCAGGAGACACAGAGACCAAATACAAGACTTTCCCACTCAGCACGGCTTGGGGAGGCTGCGGGGGGTGGAGATAATTCTAACGGCCAGTAGAGGGCAGTGACGGGCCAGACATTTCCCGAATGTGGGGGAAGACGCCGTTCTGAGTCATCAAGAGCCCCAGGAGCCCCGTGGTCAGTTTCTGAGTTAGGGATTCACCCCTTTGCAAACCCTCCAGTTTGCCGGGTTGGTCCTGAGCAAGGCAATTAAGTGGTAATGCTTCTTTTCTTTTCTTCAAGGGGATTTGAGAGTCTTTCTCAGAAGGTGTTTAAATCCCAAGTAAGAAATCTGCCTGCCCATCCCCATCCCTCCCCAGAAGCTGTTGAAAACTGCTTGATATGCTTGCCTTTATGTTTTTAAAAAAAATACATAAATGTTTGTTTTTCAAAATTTTAATGATGTTTTAGGTTACATAAATGTTACATAAAAAGTATAGGGGATTCCCATATGCCCCCATTCCCTCCCCTTCCCTCACTTTCCCACATTAACAACAGCCTTCATTAGTGTGGTACATTTATTATAATTGATGAACACATATTGAAGCATTGCTACTAGCCATGGAATATAGTTTACATTATAGTTTACACTCTGCCCCGCTTGATTTCATAGGTTTTGACAAAATTTTTAATGGCCTGTACCCATCATTGCAATGTCATGCAGGACAATTCCAATGTCCCAAACATGCCCCCATGTTACACCTATTCTTCTCTCTCCCTCCCCTCAGAACCTCTGGTGACCACTGCCTTTATATCAATGATAAAAGTTCTTCCATTGCTAGAATAATAAGTCTATAATAGAATAATATTAAGTTTACTTTAATCCACTGTTCATTCTCCAATCTCGAGGATTCTGGGATGGTGATGCCCACTCTGTTTCTAACTGAGGGGGGGCCTAGGTCCCATGGGGCAGATGGATGGGACTATCTTGCTTGAAGTTGCAGACACCCTCTGTTCCTTGGGATGGGCATTGTCCATCATTATCTCCTTGTTAGTTGTCCTGGCTGAATCCAGTGACCTGGAGAGTAAGTGTTGCAACTCTGCTGAGATTTGGGGTCCAACCGGCACATGAACAGACCAAAGATTTAAGTCTCTGGGACGTATATTTAAAAAGTATACTGCTAATTATAGGTTCAAATAAAAGGGGCAGAAGAGCCATGTGTAGGGAAACTATAAATGAGTCTAACTTTGTTATACTAGGGAGCATAACTTCCAAAGTAAGGCCCACTGACAGGGTGCTGAATTCCTGGGCTTGTCTGCTCTGCTTATAGTGTCTAGATGTCTCTAGAGCCCTCAGGAGCCCTGCTATTTGAGGCACTGTTTACTGTGGCAGTCAATGAGATATGCCTGCCTTTAAAAGGGAATTTATTAGTTGTCAACATGCAAGGAAATACTATGTGCCAAACACCATACCTACCCAATATTATTTAACCTTAGAAGAAAATATGATTATCTTCATTTTTTAGATAAGAAAACTGTGATGGATAGGCTACTGGGTCAACCAGCCCAGTTGTTTGGTCAAGCAAGCACTGGGCTAATTGTAATACAAGGACATTTATGGACTTTATGGACTTTAGTTATCAGTGAGTTTACTGCATAGATGGTTGAGTACATCTACAATCAACCAATCAATCATCAGCAATGAGTGACTTATCCAATCAGTTGAATCCTTTAAAAGGGGAAGTGATTTCAGCATTCAGATAGAATTCTCAGCTTGTCTTTGGACACCCAACGTCTCCCAGGAACTTATGAAGGACCTTCATCGGACTTTCATCGGGGCCTCTGGTTTGCAGCCTGCCTGTGGAGTCTGGACTTGTGCATCCCCATGGTCACATGAGAGAATTTTATAAAATCTCATACTATTTACAGATCTCTCCTGCTGATTCTGTTCCCTAGAGAACCCTCACTAATACAGAAACTGAGGCTCCCTAAGTGACTTGTGTGAGGTCCCACCGCTGGTGAGTGGCAGGGATTGGATTCAGGACTTTGGTCTCTTGGGCTCCCAGACACATCTGCTGGACCACGTGCTTGCTGCCCATCGGTCCTCACTTCCTGGAAGTTCCAGGTTATTTCAGTGGTGTCTGCTGCTTGGACTGAAGAGCTATCAATACATCAAAAAGATACTTTTTACACCTAGCAAAGTGGTGAATTGCTCTCTTTGGTTATTCTTTCATCCCTAAGGCAGATGATCTTTCAACACATTTTACATATGCTAAGAGCACCCACGGAGAAGTATATACACAAATCATGTTTAGTGTCAACTCTAAACATCATCTCTTTATCTGCTGATTGGGAGTCATCATTGAGCAGAATGTATAAGCTGTGGCTATAGTGATGACAATTTTTTTCCCTCCCATTACTAAGGAGGCTGCTGTCACTTCTCTGCCCACACCTGAGCACGGACAGGTGGTATCAGACCTCATACCTTCAAGCAATGACAAACTAAACTAACCACCCCAGCAAAGATGAGTTTTCTTCCACTTGCTTCATATCAAGAAAAGAGGGGTGGAAAGGGAGGTGTGGGGGTTTGTTTTGGTCAGTTGGTTGAGTCACATTGGTGTTGATGATTACCTCACACTCCTGAACAGCTGGATCAGATCATCTGATCATTCTCTATCAATTCCTAGCAGTAATGGTTGATCCCAAAATATTTTGGTATCTGTTCCTTTTGTTGGAGACCACTCTTCAGCCATTTCAGATTCTACGCCAGTTGAAAAGCTACATTGGAGAATGTGACTTGGATCCAGGACTTAAATGTGCCTTAAGAAAGTTTAACTGAGTTGAAACCCTCCCTCCCCCTAGCCACAGAGAGGGCAGCTAGAGAACTCCTGGGACCCCGCTGCTCCTGGCATATCCTAGTGATCTCAGAGGAAGAGAATGTAAAAAGGGCAGGCAGGCTGTAGGAGGGGAGGCTGGAGCCTATAATTTTACCAAGGTAATCACCTCCACTAGCATACCTAATGCAGCCAATCTGATGTCACTGGGGAAGAGGCGGTCAGCTGAGTGGGTGGAGGGAAGATGGAAGCTTTATTACTGGTGAAAGGATGGAGATGTTTGAGGATAGAGGCATTGGCTGAATTTCTGTCATTTATGGATGTATAGGAGCCGGAAATAAGAAAGTTCCCTCTCCAAACACCTCCCATCCTTTGAGAAGTCCCTAAGAGTACCCAGTAAAATAAGAGTGCAGTAATTAGTTCAGCTCTTTTCCTACTTTGCACAGAGGTGAAGATGGAGAAAATTGTCTGAAAGTGTGTTTGAGCTTTGATCAGAATCAGCTTTCTGAAAATAAAAATTATTTAAATGAAAACTCCAAAATTTATGTTTTTGTCCTTATGCAGGAAAATAATTTTTGTTTCTTTTCCTTTATTTTGGTTATTAAGCAATTGCACCAACGGAGTGGACCACAGCAGAAAAATAAAGCAGGTGCATTCTTTTGGGTCCAGTGACCTCGAAACTATGAATGTGAATGTCTCTGATAAAAAATATCTCACCTTTTAACATTTTGGGGTTATTTTTGCTGTAGTCCCTACACTATAATCAAAGCCTGTTATCTTGGTCCTTGCAATATTTTTGACTCAGACTCTAATTGTGACTGTGTCTGGCACGTACCTCAGTAGTTGCCTTCAAAGATGTGCAAATTGTGAACTTTTCTTTCAACTTAATCCTGAATATTTCATTAAAAACCACTTCTTTAACATACCAAATTCTGTCTTTGAACAATTCAAGAAAATAAGATGCATTTCCCAACAGAGGTGATCCATAAAGCAAATTTCAATTTTTAAGTTAGGTACTCTGAACAATGCATTGTTAATTCTTTCAAATCTCATGGGTATCAAGTAATTATTTGCAAATTCTATAATATCAACAGGGTCTAATCTAATCATTAGACTCTCCAAATGCTCAAGGCAAAGTGCTGAGAGGACTTGAGGAGTGGGAAAGCCTAACTTCTTTTTTTAACATTCTCAGTTGCCCCAGCTCTGAATCAAGGTATATAACATTTTTGGGTTTTTTTTTTTTTTTTCTGGAGCCATGCTGATTTGAGATGATGCATATACTTTTAGTCTCTAGAATGTACCCATTAAGTTGAGACCCACAGATTCAGACCTTTGGGAGCCTCGCTTTCTACAGCTGTACTCTTTCCAGAGGGAGAGGAAACCCCTCTCCTCTGTTAGTATCCCTTGTCTGACGACATTCCTTCTTTTAGAGATATTTGTGGGAATGTTTGCACATGAAAATTGATTGCAAGAAATAAGAGTTGTTGGGGATGGAATCATGTCCCCTACAAAAGGCATGTGAGGGGCCCAACCCCTGGTCCAGTGGGTATAAACCTATTTGTAAATAGGACCTTCAAAGATGCTACTAGTTAATGTGTGCCCAAACTGCATGAAGCTGGGCCTTAATCCAGTATGGCTGAGATTCTCATAAGCAAAGGAAATTGGACACAGTAAAAGAAGCCATGAGAAAAGCAAAAAGCTGAAAGTCAGTGGAACTTGCAAGAGAAAGGAGAAGATGCCGCCATGTGTGTTGCCATGTGACAGAAAAGCCAAGGAACACTAAAGAAGTTACCAATCCAAGAAGAAGCCAGTCTGCTAGCCTCTGAAACCATGAGCCAATAAATACCTGTTGTGAAGCCAAGCCATTGGATGGTATTTGTTTTGGCAGCTGGGAAACTAAAACAACAGTGTGCTGGCATTCTGGAAACTGTGCATCTCCATGTGTGGGTAAGAGTCTCAGAATCAAGCCTGGCTTATGAGGCAATCTGTATGAAAATGACTAATACCTGGTGTACTGACATGGCAACACAAAGGCTGGAGGGGTTGGCACACAGGCAAATGTGCAGGTAAGAGAGAAGTCAGAGATCTTTCTATGAATGGCCATTGCCTAGTCACTCACCATCTCCAAAATGAGGATATTATCATCTGTCTCTTAGAGTTCTGGTGAAGATTAAATTAGCTAGCAAGCATAAAGCACCCAGGTCCAAATACTTGAGAGGTTGCCAAGAATTGATAACTACCCTTATTACTAAACCAATCAACAAACCTCTGTCAAATCGATTCAAGCTTTTGGTCTTTGAGGTTCTGACTTTCACCCCTCCCGAGTCTAATTCAACCTGTCATCCATCCCATGGATTGCCCCAGGTACAGTGCCTCCTGACCAGGCTGAGCCCTGGAACCTCACCACCTGAGCTGACAAGGTCCCCTGAGTGGATCCTGGCCTTGAGGATGAAGTATTAGAGGCTGCAGAATAACGAGTTTATTAAGTGAGCGTATTGACTGCTGGGGCTTGTACTGAGCGCTCGTTCATACATTGCTAAACTAGCGTTGGTAGATTGCAGTGGTGAGAGCAATGACTCTGGAGCCACGCTGCCTAAGTTAGAACGGTCTCTACTACCTCCTGGTGTGAGACTTTAGGCAAGTTATCTTCTCGAGGCTTTACCTGTCAAGGGAGGCTAACGATAGTAATTATCTCACAGGGTTATGGATTAGACCCACTTAGACAATACCTAGAATGTAGCAAGCGTTATATACACGTTAACTACTTTTAATTTCACAATTCAGCCAGGGAAGTATTATTATTCCCATTTTAGAGGTGGAGAAAGTGAGAAAAGATTTGCCTCAGTTTCCATAGCAAGAAAGTGGGAGAATCCCCTGCCCAAACTCTTGCCTGTCTGACTAAATGCCTTCATCTCTCCACCCTACCCATCTTCTCCCAGAGGTGGACCCATCTCCCCGCAGCCGGGTTTGCTGGTCACACATCGTTATAACCTGGACTTCCAGTGGGTGGCCCCAGAGGTCTGCCTGTAGCTCTGGTGTCGGAACTCATTCACGTGCTGCCGCTGGGCAAAAATGCTAATACCTTAGAAAAGAATGATTTCCAAGAGACTTATTAGAATTTGTAACCTGTGTTGATGGAGCAATGTTTTGACTAAATTGATGCACCTAAAATAACACTTTGCTTTTCACTTTTCAACCAGCTGTTTTTATATCTAGGAGACAGAGTCACAATCATCCGATGGAAACGTATATGGACCTCAAAAAAAGAGAAGGAATGGTTTTAGGTGTTAAATGTTAATATTACTCTTTAAAGCTGATTATATCCTAGTTATTAAGAAAGCTTTTGTATAAAAGAGAAATTCCTCATTGGCTGTAGAATCTTGTTTATTAATATAACCAGTTATGCAGTTCTTTTACTGCATGTATGTTTAAAACATAAATAAAATGGTAAAAAAAAAAAAAAAAATCCAAAAAACAAACTGAGATTTCTCACCTCAAAATCAGCATGTTTATGTTCCAGAGTACAAACATAGTCACTAAATCTATTATAGTTGTGAAGAGTGAAATGCAGAGAGCATTATATGAAAAGACAGGAGGCCCAGGCTCAAGATGCTCCTGTTCGCTTTGCCCCTCTACTCCACACCCGCCATTTATTAGCCTTGTGACATTAGGCAAGTATTCAACCCCTTTAGACCTAATTTATATAAAATGTAGAGAGTTATTCCTTACCTCTGATTTTACAGGTAGAGGATTAGACCAGGAGGCCACCTGAGGTCCCTTCAATTCTGAGATGTGTGTGGCTCCCTAAAGGCTCACAAGGCCCTTTGCCAGTGATGTCAAGTTCAGCTGGTCTCCAAGATTGAATGAAGGACCCTTACCCAGGTGGTCAACATGATTTTCTTTAAAAAGCTATGTCTTGGAATTTCTTTTGGCCCTTGTTCTGGGTATTCTCCATTTGCTCATTTGCCTTCTCTAGCCTGCCTCCAGCCCAAGGGTTGACCTTGAAGGATGGTCTCCAATGGACTCCCTTGTTTTCTGGCTACTGTTGGAGTTGGCCAATGGGAGGGTGGGAGGAGAGTGAGGTTGGGTATTCATTCTCGGGGATCTCTCCTTGGTGACTACACCTTCTCCCCTTTCTCTTCAAGCAAAGGAGGTAATGGCTCCCTGCTACCCCCAATCCAGGACTCCTTTACCCTCTCTAACTGGCTCCCTTCAATCCTACCCACTATCCTTGGCAAATAGCCCCTTCATTAAACTCTGTGCCTTATGTTTATTGCAAGTGCTTTGACTGAGTCAAGCCATATCATTAAGAGGATCTTGCTTTTCAGGGAAGATGAACACTGAGGGATGAAATAACAAAATTCTACATTTTACCCCAATAAGAAATATCCAGTTCTTGCTCATTCCTTCATCATTTTGTACATGCCATCACCTCTATTTAGAGTGCCCTTTGTGCCTGGGAAAGTCCTATTCATCTCTCAGCTCCTCTGAGAAGCATTCCCTGACTCTTCCTGACAGACTTAGCTGCTCCTGATTCTATGTTCCCACTGCACTTTGTGCATTCCTCCTTATTCCACTTCCCATGTTTTACCGTCATTGTGAAACGGTTGGAAAGAATGTGCTTTTTATAGCTAGAATTAGGGTTGCCAGGTAAAATACAGGAAGCCCCATCAAATTTCAATTTTAGATAAACAACAAATAATTTTTTTTAGTGTAAGTATTCCCCATGCAATATTTGGGACCTACTTGTAATAAAAAAAAATTGTCATTTATTTGAAATCCAAATTTAACTGGATATCATGTATACATATACACATGCATATAACATACATACACATTTACACAGATACATTTACACGTATACATTTTCCCTTTCTTCTTCCTTCTAAAATTAATCTGGCAGCCCTAACTATGATGGTTTTCTAAAGCCAGTGACTCCAGTTCAAAAGAAACACATTTGTCTTTTCATTTTCTTTTTTGCTTTCGCTCCCCTCCCTCCCTCTCTTCCTTCCTTCTTTACTTCCTTCCTCCTTCCATTTCTCTCAGCAACCCCATGAACAATAAGACTTTAGAAGTGAAGCAGGAGCTCTGGGGCGCTGGAGGACTGAGTGGCTTTTGAGAAATCTTTGAAGTTTGGAGGGAAATTTTGGAGGGAGGTGCTGTGGAGAAGAGAATGGAGAAGAGATGAATCAGGGTGATGTTATGTAACAGGTTGGGAGTTTTCGAGTGAAGGACCATAAAGAAATCCCTGGCGAGCATAGTTGAAAGGACTTTTAAGAACCTGGATGTCTGACATTGAATTTGAAGTTCTTTGCATTGCTCTCAAATCTTCCCCTCTTTACCCCGAATAAATCCCCAATAAAGTTCACCATACTCATGAATGTTTTGTGAGTGGGTTTCTTTTGTGGGATATAGGAGAGGGCTGAGCTTCATTTCTGGGTACCATATATCATGGAAAAAGGAGTCTAGAGATAGAGGTGCCTGAAACTGTGTGAGTCTCTTGGGGGTTTGTAAGAATCTTGGGGACCATAGGGTTAGAACCCTCTCATATGGAGAGCTCAAGAGAAAGGAGGTTCCAACAGACCTCTAGATCACTTTTGTTTGCGTGACTTTCTCCCCTAAGGATAGTGTAAGTTAATATTCAGAGAGCTTAATGTGTGCTCTGTACATCTACACGCACTCCTCATTTTGCACAGTTCAGATATGTGCACATTTCAGTGACCTAAGTTTAGTTAAATAGTACCAGTTTCCCAACAACATGCTTCACATTTCAGTTACCATGGTATGCTAACTGTGCTAAAACAAAACCGGCAACCCTGACTATAGCTTTTGTAGCATCAAGTACAAACTTCATGGTTACCTTTTGAGTCCATAAATCACTATGTGAACAACAAATGCACATCATGATCAGTGACCAATCACATCGTTCTTCAAAGTCTGTTGGTGATTGGCTACTGTGCATGTGTTATTCAATTCATGCACAGTCAGCAGAGAGTGTAGTTGTGTTGCTTTCTTGTCTCCTAGTGACAAACCCACATAATTAAAGCTTTAATGCTTTAATTGCTGTTAGATGATGCTCCAGGTCACCCAGAGTCTTTTGGGCACTTGAATTAAAATGTGACCATTTGCTTTTTACCACAAAAAGCAACTTTATTAATACAACAAATGAACCACGGATTTATTTCAACTTTTAAAGCCTATTATCTTAGATGGACTTTTAGACAGGCTATTGATGCTACAGTGGGAGATATGCAATTTCTTCAGCTGAGTTTTGGAAGAAATATGACATAAGGCATGCAACTGAAAACATTCACACATCATGACAGAAAGGAACAGCAAATAATATATGTACTGTGTGGTAGAAACTTTCACTGCACTGTACAAATAAATTCACAGAATTTTTATCAAACATAAATGGAATTAGAGAAGAAATAGATTATCATGGGAATGTTGACACTGGTGCTATTCAAAGAATTCTAGATGTGTAGCCAGAGGAACTTAATGGAGGTGAATTTATCAACATAAATTAGGAAAATGGCTGTAATGAAAAGGATGATGATGTCTTAGAGAAAGTAACACCCTCACAAAACTTCACACTAAAGAAACTTTTAGAGATATTTCATGACATTGAAAGGACAAAGGATAAAATGTTGGAAGCTGATCCAAAACTTAGAAAGGAGTAAGACAATTCATCAAGGCATTGAAAAGATGCTTGCTCTGTTTTGTAAGTTATACTTTGAGAAGAAGGCATGCACTGTTCAAATTGATTCTTGGTAAGTTTTTTACAAAGAAATAAAACTCCAATTCTCAACGCTGCTAATGTTTTAAATGAGGGTATACTAAATAAATTTTAGTTTTGCTATTTCTTCATTTCCCTATAAATTTAAAACTCACAGTAAGAGAGTTTTTAATGTTTTGACAAGATTTTTTAATGGCCATGGAACAACTGTAGTTTTCTCATTGATTATTAAGATTGCTTTTCATGACTTCAGCTTGCACAGTCATTTTTTTAAAGGAGATACCAGGGATTGAACCTAGGACCTTGTACATGGGAAGCAGGTGCTCAACCACTGAGCTATATCCGCTCCTCTTATGATCATTTTTTATGATCCCCACACTACCATGCAAAGGGAGGACTGCATTTCTGTATATCTCACAATAATTATTATCATGCCCACTACTCAGATAAGGAAATTGTGGCTTCTGATAGCCTAAGCTACTTGTCTAAGTTCATGAAGATAGAAAATAGGAGAGCTGGGATTTTTATGCAATCTGATCCTAAGACTTGTCCCCTCAACTATTGTACCATATTGTTGCCCCTACTAAGCTGTCAAAGGCAGAGACCATATATTTTGATCTTTATATATATCCAGCATATAAAATTTATTTCATAAATGCATGTTGAGTGAATAAAGAAAGAATAAACAAAGAAAGGAACTATAGAAGGAATTAATATTTACTGTATGAAAATAATGGGTAAAAATGAAAACTGATTGATAACTGGGTAGCAACAGCAGTTATAGATTCTCATTGGTTATAGGTAAAATGGACAAATTCTCTATCTTCTCACTTGATGTGAAGGCCACTAATTTCTGAGATGTTGGGAAACATATAACATGGTGCAGAGGATTATGTGTGCTTGCTAAGAAACTTCTGTGATGCCACTACGTTGGAACACAATTGAGTAAGACTTGGGAGAATAAAAAATGAAGATGTCATATCCTGCCTTTTTCATACAGCAGTTCTCTCTGAGAAAGGCAGGCAGTACCCCTTGTCCTAGTGTTGGCACTCGTAGTCTCCAGTCAAATGCAGTGGTTCTTAAACTGAGGTGACATCTATGGGTGGGCTTGAAGGGTCCACATCTCCTTCAAGTATCAGGTTGATTGTCACATTTTCTATTAATACGTTTATAAACTATTAGATCTTAGGAATAGGGGAAAAAAGTAAGGAGAAAAATTTGCAAATACATTTGGAAGTTTTCATGCCAGGAGCAGCTCCCATTTTCTTAGTGAGTGCTGCCCCTCCTAGTAGCAATTTTAAAGCCTCACAGAATTGCCATTTGGAGGAGGAGGGAGAGCAGAAGTAGATATTTTTTTTACACCATACCAGAAAACCACCTGAGATTTGTGGTTTGTGACAGTGTCGGGAAAGTTTCTACTAACGCCTTGAGCAAAAAATCCAAATAATCAAACCACAGCAAAGCTGTTTGGAAAGCCCAAAACAGAAAAAATCAAGAAGAGTTGCAGATGTATAAAAATAGATATGGGTCAGGCAGGAACATGGAGATGAGAGCTTGTGGGCTGCAGAAGCCAGTACATTGTGTTTTGTTTTGTTCTGTTCTTTCAACCACCACTTTTACCCAGACAATAAAAATGAAAAAGCCAGAAAGAGACAGGATAGGTAAGGAAACCAGCTGGAGAGCCAAACTCCGACTGCTACAAGCACAGACTGCCAGCCTTAATATATTCATGAGAGGGAAAATCAGCTCAGCTGTGAGAGAAGATTCTGAGCAGATGATGAGATGGGGAGCCCACGTCCTCCTGCTGGCTTCTACAACAGGCAGCTCTTCCCAGAACAAGGGGAAACCCCTGGGGACTAGAACAGAATCTGTGATTAAGCCTTTAAAGAATACACTCTCCCATTTCAACCCAAGGTCCAATCTTCCAAAAGAATAAAACCCACTTTCTAATTGCTGACCTTGTTAAAGAGCTCTACCCTATACTTGGAAGATATTTTACTCATATAAGGAGAATCACTGGTTCTAGAATCTCCTTTAGGCACCAGTCACCCAAAGAAAGTAAGCAGAAGCTTCCATTCCCGTGCATCACTTCCAACCTTTGGGGAAGTGTTGAGTCTTGGCAGACAGAATGATAAATTTCCCTCCACAAAGTTGGAGCTTCCCTTAGAACCAAGAAGCTACTCTAGACCAGCCGAGACCAACCAGTATGCTTGAGGGGAGTAAGAATCAATAACGTCTTTGGAGCCCTTGTCTCAAAGATGCTTTCCAAAAGAATGTCATGATTAAAGTCCTTGAAGTTCACTTGTGTTGATACCACCAATTCTATTGGTATGCACAGGAGTACCAAGGCTAATGCTGTATCCTCTATCATGGATAAGCGAGAAGATCCATTATGAGAAAAGCTAAGGGACTCAGATAACCTCAGGAAATAAGGTTTCTTCATTTGAAACGTTAAAATTACGCTAGGTTTATGTGTTAACTGCATAACCAGATCATATCTCCCCTCAGCAAGGTCCTGTGGGTGCTTCCTAAAGTCATGTGTGTAACAGGTGGAGAATTTAGTTTGGTAGATATTCTCTGGAAAAATGTTCTCTCTCTCTCTCTCTCTCTCTCTCTCTCTCTCTCTCTCTCTCTCACACACACACACACACACACATACACACACACACACACAAACACACACACACCCTCTCAGTCATATAAGAACTCTGCAATCCTAAGTGGATCCTCCTAATTCTCTACACAAGTAGCAAAAGAGGTTGAGAGAATCTGGACTCTTTGGGCTCCAGAGTGCTGAAAATGAATATTTAAAAGAAGAGGCAAATTTTTCCAGATGATATTGTGGGGTTTTTGAGATATGCAAGTAAAGATTATAGTACTTTAACAATTATTTTTGGTTGCTTCATGCTTCTTTGAATGCAGCACCTTGTGAATGAGCTACATCCGAGGCCTCTGCTTGTGTTTAGGTTGCATGCATTTCTAAAATAGTCCAACACTTGAAAAGATCCTTGCTCCTCTCCCACTTGGTATCTCCTCCTGTTATTTCCAGATCTCATATTTCCAGCACTTCTGGTCTTTTCCTGGTGATTCATTTAGAGGCTCTTCTTTGGTTAGTGACCTTGATAACACTTTTCAACACCACCTTCCCATTTTGCAGGCTTCCTCAGTTTCTATGCATACCAGCCCTAGGTGAGATGTCCTCCCTGCACTGGGGAGGGAGTTAGTGAACATCCGTAGAGAAGGACCTTCTCTGTAAAGGAGACATTTCCGAATGAGTAGTAGCATGATTGCCTTGCCTTGTGAAAAGGGTAAGTGAGCATCATTAAGATGATAAATTTTAGATATGAAATGCAGTATTTTGAGTAAAGGAAAAAGATAAGAACTTTTACTCACAAAAGGGGCTCCCTTAATATTCTAAATTTTGATATGCTGAAAAAGATAATAGAGTTGAACAAATAAGAAGCATGCCCCTACTTTTTTTTTTTTTTTAAAGGCCGTACCAGGGATTGAACCTAGGATCTTGTACATGGGAAGCAGGCACTCAATCACTTGAGCTACATCCGCTGTCCCATGCCTCTACTTTTAATGAATTAGTTAGAACCTTCTAGGAACTATCTTCACCAGTAGAGTGGGTGAGGAGCCTCACGATTCTCAATTCCTGCATGCAACCTGGCCCGTTCTTAGCTCTGCCCACTGAGGCCTGTAACTTTTATGCAGAGGACTCTGTTGAGTATTAAGCTACATGACACTGAAGATTGGGACCACATCTGTTCCTATCACACCTATCACGTATCACACCTATCACAGTGTAAGCTACATAGGGGCATTTTTAAATGTTAGTTGAAGCAATAAAATTAATTGTTCCTTAACAATTGGGAAAACTGCTCAAAGTTTTTATTTTATTTTATTTTTCAATTTTATCAGTCCACATGTGAAATTTTGGTCAAGGTAAAAAAAAAAAACTATAGCTCTGGGGTAAAACCATTTTGTTTGGATCTCTGGGCTTTAAATTCAAAACATGGTTTGTTCAATCATTGGGTTTCCGTGATGAAATAAAAGGTTTTTCTTTTATAATATTTTTGGTCTTCACATTTGCAAAATTGTATTTTATGGTTTCTCCTTGTTTTTGTTTAAAAATAAAGTGGGAAAGGGGAGATAAGAGGAAACAACAGCAAACAAACAAACAAAACAACTTTAATTAATCATAGTTAGGCAGCATTTCATCCTGGTGCCAATGACTGTCACTAAAATTGCAGCAATATTTGATGCACTTGCCAATGCTTGTGTTATTTTTACTTTAAAGATGCACCAGATTGCTCCAAAATAAATAATTTAAGCCTAATGTTTCAAAAGAGTCCAAGGACTTACGTCTTTCACTTCTGGCTTTTCTTCTGGGACTAAGCTGTGCCCAAAAGAACCAACCCTCATTTCTATATAACATTCCACTTTTGACGGTTGTTTTCTGCTTTGCTTTTCAAAGTTGAGTCTCTTTTTTTCATCATTCTGTTCCAAATGTCATTGGTTCCATCATTGTGCAGTACTGAGGCAACAACTTCCATCCAGAAAGGGAGAGAATAAATGCCACGACTTCTTGATTCCTGATCTTGTGGGAAGAGGGCTTGGAAGGGGCACAGAGAGAGCTCTGTGGTAAGATTCTAACTCAAGTCCCCCAGGAATCTATTATTGCCATCCTGATTCATATTTAGACTTCAAATCATGAACAGTGGGTCAAATTCTGCACAGTGGCCTCTGTTCAGCTTAAAGCAGCTTTAGACTTGACAAATTAACTTCAAGGTCAAAATGACCCCATCCTCGACCAATTATTAGACAGCTCAAGGAATTTTTTTGCCTTTATGGCACAGTCCAGGAGAGAAGAAATGTATATGATTAAAAGAAATGAAAAACAAATCTTATGCAGCTCTGAATTCCAAAACGAGTGTTTCATAATCAAAAAACAAAGATAAAAATAAATACAACTGGAACATTAAACTGACAGCTTTGTGTTCTCATTAATATAGGGCGCCACTGTGAAGTCCATCAGATGATTGGGAACTACATGTGGGATCCCAACACCAACAAGTCATTTGACATTGGTGTCAACAAAGACAGCTTGATGCCTCTCTGGTGGAATGGATCAGAGCCTCTGTGGATCACTCTGACCAAGGCCAAAAGGAAGGTCTACATGTATTACTGGCCCGGTGAGTGTGTTGACAGCCAGGCCCTCTCTCCCCCCTAGCCTTCCACCATCGACCCTCTATGAGGACAAAGGATGCAGATGTCCTGTTCAAAGACCAAGCCATGGTTTAGAAAATGGGATCACTAAGAAATATGTTTCATGAGCATGTTTTAAAATTTTATTTTGAACTCCTTATTTCCTGATTCCTTTGGCTCAGGAATATTGCTGTGGTATATCATGCTTTTTCAAAATTGTATATATACTGAGGTTATTTGCCTTAGGAAAGAATTTGTTGTGCCATTCCTATAGATTTTGGTTCCTCTACAATATTGAAAAGAGGATTCAAAGCATCAACAACATTTTGGTAGTGCATTAAATGTCCCTTTGTATTAATATTCCTCCCATACATCTTAGATCAATGAGAAAATAAATCAGTTTACTTACTGCAATGAGATAGGTAATTACGCAAACTGCCATGGCTGCTGTGATAAGTCCTCAGGATTCTCTCAGGTTGACAGTGAAAAAGCTTTCATTAAGGATGAGAGGATTCAGTGGTAACAAAATAATCAAATTTATCATTGTCTTCCAATATGTAAGACTTGTACTTTCAGTAAGTGAGAATTGGACTTTTCATGCACAAGGCCCTAGTTTCTCAGTGATGTAATACTAATGATTGCAGTTATGGAGGAAGATGTCAAGGGAGACCTAGAAGAAATGAAGGGATAAATGAAGGGCAACCTGGTAGGTGATGGGAAGCAGCAGCTGGGGAGATCTCATTGGCTTGGGTTGGAGGGCAGCAGCAGCCTGATGGAATTAAGGAAGGGTGGTGGGTTGTGGGGGAGGGTGGCATGCAGGGAGAGTGGAAAGGAGGATGAGTAAGCCAAGGCTGAATCACAGATGGCCCACATCGAGGGCGTGGGCCGTCAGCAAGAGTTTGGAGGATGCTGGTTAGAGGTGATCATGGGGAGCGCTGCTAGGGGCACTCGAGGCTGTGCCAGGGCTTGGAGCAGCACAGAACACAGACAGACTGAGACCACAGAAAGCAGATCCACAGGCATGCTGTCAGAGCTGTGCCTGCTAGGTGCCATGAAAGGTGCCACAAAGCAGCAACTGGCATCCAGGGCAGGCTGCATTAACTAAAACCTGGGCAGAAGAGCTGGCACAGGATGGCTCTGCTGGGAGATATTGCTTTTAGGGGGTTCCTGTAGAGTTTCTTCAGAAAATACATGGCACTCTGTCTGCAGCTGCCACCTCCTCTAACATGCGAAGGAGCTTTCAAGTAAAGGAAGGGTTTTAAAGGACTCCATTACCTTAAATGGATTCTCAACTTTTCATGGAGTTGAACCTTTGGTTAAGGAAGCAAGTGGGTGCATCATGCAAGCTAATCAGGCTTTCTTAGAGGAGCCGGGTTCAGGTTGGAGCCCAACACAATAAGATCTAAAGTGAAAAGATTTTGCTGCACTGTGAGGTCATCCTCAGAAACATCCTTATCAACAAACTGAAGGTTCACATGTCAGAGGCACAGCAGAGGGAATGGATTGGGCACTCTGCCTTGGGGATCACCTTAAAACAAATGAAGAAGAATATTTCCCTGGTGCCATAAGGACCATGTCCCATGGCAGTTGGGTAGTTTAACTTTCTATGTCGTAGAATTTGAGTTCATCATAATCTGAAGAGTACTTCCCCCATAGTTCCCCCCACCTTGGCCTCCTACTTGTCTCCTTCACATGTGATCTCCTGTGGCTGGCCTTTTGGATTGCACAGATGCCAATGTTCATGGTAAGGAGGGGGTATCCTAAAGAGTAAAGAGGGGCCAGAGTCGCCAGATCTAATACAAAAGCATAACACTGATTTGCATGTAAAGTATCTCATTGTTCCTCCGATTCAGCTCCTTAAGGGCAAGAAAGGACTGTGACTTTGATTGACACACAGTTCAACAACTAATGTGATGTGTCACCCACCCCACTCCCCAAACTTTGTTACAGTGGCAACTGCCGGGATGGCCTAGGTACCATCCCGGAGGAGGAAGAAATTAAGAAGGCAGCCTCCTAGAATTTTCTCAGTGACCTAAATGAAGATAAGTTAAAGATCTGGCTGCATTGAAGTCTTGAGAGAAATTGGAATGAAAAGGCTCTTGTTTCTTATTTCTTAGTTTTTCTGAATTGGATCCACAGAAACTCTGTGAGAGCTGGCTGTCTCTGAAAGCCCCACTGCCCAGACCAGCCAGGAGCGTCTGGTACCCTCTGTACTTCCTGATCCACAGCTGAGTGATCAATGGTCACTGCTCTCCTTTCTCCCTCCACCGTGGTCCCTTCCAGCCAATAGCCCAGTGAGTGCTCATTTGTCTCTACAAGATTAAGTGCAGTGGCATTTCCTCTAAACAGGGCTTGATTTTATTTTTCTTCTTAAATCCTCCTCTTCCTTCTCCATTCCCCACAAGACATTGTGCAGACCTCTCTATGAGGCCTGGAAAATCTTCATTGCTCCAGTGAGCCGTGTTATGACACTTTGAGTCTCGCCATTAAGTCAATATTTAGAAGTGCAGTTTGGAAATGGCAGTAGTTCAAGTCTTCCTGTCAGGTAGATAAAGCAGCAGACTGAAAAATTGATCAGTGGTGAAGAGCTCAAAATACCCCACCTCAAGCCTTGAGAAATTTAATATTATAAACAGAGCCTGTAGCACCCCACCCAATGGTGTCATTGAGCTGTGCAGGGAGAAATGTACCTCAGGAAATGATCCCAGGCCCTAAATCAAATATTCAGGGCTGCAAGCCCAAAGAAATCAGCCAGGAACTGTATATTCAGGACCCAACAGTATTTTGTAAAGGATAAGTGCTAAGCATGTGTTCTTCGCTAACTTTATTTCCCCATCCCATCCAACCAGTCTGAGGTCAAAGCAATTTTTTTGAGGGGGAAAATGGAGAGGCTTTCTTTCACTTCATACTAGAGAGCAACCCAAAGCAGAGAAGGATGCTTTGAAGAAGGAGGAGAAATTGGGAAATACGGGAGGATAAGTAAGATATTGTATGGAAATAGAGTTTGAACTCCTTGGACAATTGGTGCTACCTTACATGGTGGCAGCAGTTTTTAAGTTTATTCTCATGTCTATCATAAAATACAGAAACACATAACATCTTTTTAAGAGTCTGTGGTTTGATGTTCTACATTTCTCTGCATGCATTTTGCAAGGTTAACTCCCTACAACCAAGCACTCAGGAGGGTTTGGGGGCAATCACTCACATGCCCCTGGGATGGTGTTGGGTCTGGGTCTGGGCTCTCCTCTTGGGTTCTACAGCTCCTGTGCAGGTGTTAAGAGGAAAAGGACACCTTCTATGTGGGGAAAGGCAGATTTCCCCCTGGTTTCCACTCCCCCCTTTTAGAGGTAGATTGGTTGAGGAGTTAACAGGAGGGCATCTGATTCAGTTTCCATCAGGTTTTGGTTGTTATAATCTAGTTGATTTCATTTTAATAAGCAAGAAGGCATATTGGCTGATGTTCAAGAATTATAGATCATCCACAGCATCTTCCCTTTCCCTGCCATGATAGATCCTCAGATGGTGATCTTCAGTTGGGCTGAACTCAGATGCATTCCGTAATGCACAGGTAAAATTAGGAGCCCAGCATCAATCATAGAAATGTGTGAGTTAACATCATAGTTAAGTTCATTGACTCTATATTCCTGACACCAAATATTTGAATAAAAACTGGATTTTATTTTCAACTAGATATTTGGCCTTGCAAAGACAAAGGATCTAGATATTCACTAAAATGTCTAATAACATGACCAATTTGGCATTAGACTGAGATTTATGTAATTTTAGAACTGCAGGAGGTCTTTATAAGTATGTAGCTTGCAGGTTCTTACACTTGTGTGTCAAGAAATCCCTTGAAAAATTGACCAAAGCTGTGGATCCCCTTTCCAGAAAAATATACCCACACATACTACATATACAATTTTGTGCTTCCGTGATATAAAAGACTACAATGATGTGGATTGCTAACATGACAATACATATATATCGATGATATCTAATTAATTTGAGTATTTTTATGTGTTAAAAACTTTTACTCACCAAAGTAGTAAATGAAACCCAAGCTCCCCTAGTCAATTTTGCCTGGCAAGGGTAGGCATGGGTCAAGATCTTCCAAGACTCTTTGAGTTGAATTTGTATTGCATCATTTCCTTTGTCCATTCCATAAGTCAATGTCTCCACCTTTGGCAAGGTCTGCATTACTGAAGCTGTCTATGTAGCAATAAAAAGATTATAAATTCACATTTTAAGTCTGAGGTCTTCTGAAAGAAGTGATCTTCAAAAGAATCCTGCAGGATTTCTAGATATCAACAGAGAAATTGAGGAGGTGTTTCTCCTCTGGACTCTGGCCCGTCAGAGTTAGAAAGTTTTCATAACTGTCCAACCACATTCAATCTCCATTTGAAGAATGGTATTTTGGACAAAAGAGGTCACAGTTTTTCAGAAGCACTCATTATAGTGATTGGAGAGCCTTAAAGAGAAAGATCAGCTTTGTTTCCAGCCATGTAAACCAAATCAAGTTTAGACTTCCATCCTTTGCAAGTCATGGCAAATCCGTTTCATCACAAAACATTAAAGGATGGTGACTCAAGACCCTGGGATAGGCCCTCAGGAGAAATCCATAAGCAAAACAGATTCAGAATCCTTTCCCTGACCCTTATACTCCTCTGAGAGCTTATTATCCAGTCAAGGAGTCATATAATAATCTAGAACTTAACCCAAATAAATGTAAAAGTACAATTGTGAAAATTATGATAATGAAAAGTATATTGCACCATAACATCTTCAAATAAGGGACCTGGTTTCATCTGAGAGGGTCAACACAAAGGTTTCCCTGAGAAAATGACATGAGTTACTATCTGAGAGTGTGCGTAAGATGGGTGGGTAGAATAGGGGTGTGTGTGGGAAGGAGTGTCCAAACTGAAGGAACAGTATGTGTTGAGATACTGGATGAGGAGGGGGAAAGCACAGCAGATTTTGGAGCTGAAAGATTGTCAATGTAGCTGGGGGGGGAGGGGTAGGATAAGTGGATGGGATGAGGTGAAGAGGCAGGCTCTTTGGGCCAACAAAAAGAATTTGTTTTTATCCTGGGAAGAATAAGAAGTTATTAGAAGGTTAAAGGAGGAAGGTGACAATATCACATTTGCATTTTGAAAAGACTATTCTGACTGCAACCTGGAGAATGGAATGTAGGTATCCAAAGTGGGTGGAATTTATTTCAGGAAACTAAGAAAGAGATGAGAATAGTGTTGTCTGTGGTAACAAAATGGTAAGAAATTGAAGACATACTTAGGAATGAAAATAGCCGGGACCTTGTGATGGATTGGATTTGCGAATAAGGGAGCAGTGAGAGATATGACACTTGGTTTCTGGCTTATAAAACTGTATGGATGGGGGATGGATGTGGCTCAAATGGTTAAGCGTCTGTCTCCCATATGGAGGGACCTGGGTTCCATCCCCAGGACCTCCCGGTAAAAAAAATAATAATAATAATAATAACAATAACAAAAAAGAAAAATATAGAAGGCGTGTGGGCCGCCAGGCTCTGCTGAGCCACGCAGCAAGACGATGATGTAACAGGAGAGTGACATAAGGGAGAGCCAAGATGAGACGTGCCCCAAAACCAGGAACTAAGGTGCCACGGGTGGTAGGACACCTCTCTCCTACATCGGAGCTTCCCAGGATCGAATCCCAGTGAAGACAGGAGGAGAAGGATGAGAAGAGAGGGCAGGAAACAGACACAGAGAATTGCCCAGTGAATGGACACAAAAACAGCAAAAATGGGGGGTGGGGGATAAAAATGGATAAAAGTAAATAAATAATTAAAAAATCAACTATATGGATGGTGACTCTTCTCAGAAATTAGGGAAACTGAAAGAGGAGCAGTTTTGGAATATTGACTCTGAGATACATCAGTCAGCAGGTCTGGAGCTCAGAGAAGAGAGCTGGAGATATAAAATATGTTATTCATGGGAATCTAAGTGGTAATTGAGGATGCGTGTATGGGGAAGTTTACCTAGGGTGTGGCAGTATACAGTGAAAAGAGAAGAGGGTCTCAGACACAGTCTAGAGGAAATCTACATTTTAATGAACAGATGGAAGAGTATAAGCCTACAAAGGAAATCAAGAAAGAGGTCTTGAGAAGCAGGAGACAAACAAATAAACAGAAGAACTGTGAAAAGTAAAATAAAGCAAAGCGATATCACGCTATGAAACAAAGGCATCTAATAAGGGAACGGATCTCCTCTGAGAGAGTAGGGAAAGGTTTTACTGAGAAAGTGACACCAATTGAAATCTGTTGACACACGCTTTTTAAAACTTTTAATTTTGAAATACTTCCAAAATTACAGGACAGTTACAAAAATAATACAAACCCCATACAGAGAAATGCAACATACCCTACCTCCCCCATACCCAGATCCTCCAATTTTAATATTTTGCTTTATTTGCCATATCATTCTACCTATCAACCCATTTTCTGATTACTTGAATGTAGGCTGTATACATCTTGCTCTTTGAACACTTAGTACTGCCATGTATATTTCCTAAGAACAAGGACATTCCTGTTTCCATGTAAATGGGAAGAAAATTATGAAAAATAAAGCAATAACCTTTTCTTTGTGCATCTGGTTAGTGAATCCCTGACTCCCATTTGGAGTTCATATATTCCAGGTGGGGCCTCATGACAAAACTCAACCTCCTTTCTAAAAGAAAAGTGACGGAAACTTGAAAAAGTGAAGCAACTTGTCCAAGAGCATAGAACTTCAGTATAGGTCATCTGTCCCACAAATATTTTGATCATCCATAATGGTTAGGCACCATGCTAGGCATGAGGGATTCAATGGTAAAGGCACATTTCCTTAGATAGGGGAGGTAAACAAGAAACAGGCAATTACCATCCATTCTGGCTGACGCTGTGATTATAATAGACACAGGGTATTGGGTAAGCACATAGGATAGATTCCTAGATTCTTCTTCCTAAGGAAGAGGAAATGATCATATGCTAAGGGTCAAAGACAAGGCAAGCAAAAGCGTGTCCTATTTGTGGAACTGCAAGAGTAAAATAAGGTTGCAGCTGATTGACTAAGGCCAGAATGAAGAGGGATGAAACCAGAAATGGCCAGACTTTTAAGTGCCTTAGAGGCTATATATAAAGGGACTCAGGTTCAAGGGACAGAGTGCATTAGTAAGGTAACATCAGTCACAGAAACATAAAATCCCCCAAATTGGCTTAATCCAGTACAAGTTTATTTT
>JAQZBX010025026.1:0-29807 GCA_029593785.1 Cabassous unicinctus | reverse complement strand
GGAAGCGGGTGTGGCTCAGTGGATAGAGCCCCCGTTTACCATATGGGAGGCCCGGGTTCGCGTCCCGAGGCCTCCTTGTGAGGACACGCCGGCCTGAGCGGTGCGGTGGGCTGATGCAGCAACCTCACGGCAGGAAGCGGGTGTGGCGCAATGGATGGAGCACCCGTTTACCATATGAGAGGCCCCGGGTTCGCTTCCCGGCGCCTCCTTGTGAGGGCAGGCCGGCTCTCGCGGCGCCATGGGCTGATGCGGCAAGACCTCACAGCAAGGGGGAGATAAGCAGACACAGAGAAGACACGCAGCGAATGGATACAGCAGCACAAGCAGCAAGGGGGGGATAAATAAATAAAATAAATAAATATTTAAAAATAATAAAAAAAAAAAGTAAATATATTGCTTTATATCAGAAAAGCAATTTGTTAAAATAATTAGTAGGATTGAGTAGACATTTTTCTAGAGAAGATATGCAAATGGCCTTTTAACACATGAAAAGATGCTCTAAATCATTACCCATTTGAGACATGCAAATCTAAACCACAATGAGATGCCAGTTCATACCCTCAAGGATGGTTATTATTTTAAAAATCATGGAACATAACAAGTGTTGGAGAAGATTAAGAGACACTGGAAATCTAGTGCATTGTTAGTGGGAATGTAAAATGGTGCAGCCACTGTGGAAAGCATTATGGTGATTCCTCAAAAGCTAAATATAGAACTACCATTTGACCTAGCAATCACACTTCTAGTTATATATACAAAGAGAGTGAAAACAAACTTGCAGATACATAGACCAGTATTTATAGAGGGATTATTCACAATAGTGAAAAACTGAAAAAAAATAAAACATAAATGTCCATCAACAAATGCCAGGGTAAACAAAATGTGGTAGCTGCACTCACTGGAATATTATTGCAGTATAAGAGTAAATGAATTATGAGACATGATGCAACATGGGAGAACCTTGAAACATTATGCTCCACGAAACAAGCAAGACACACAAGTGCAAAAATTGTATGATATCACTTATAAAAGATGACTAGAAATAGCAAATTCACAAAGATAGAAAGCAGGATGGAGTCTACTAGGTGCTATGGGTAGGGAGGAAAGGGTAGTGTTTGTTTTTAAAAATAAAAGTAAAATTACAAGAATAGTATGTTCAACAAATGGTGACAGGACAACTAGACAGCCACTTTCAAAACAATGAAGTTGGACTTCTAGCTCACACCATATATAAAAATTAACTCAAAATCAATCAATAGTCTTATGTAAACAGCTCTATGACTCAGTAGAAAACATAAAGTAAATATGACCTCGAATTAAAAAATGAAAGCTTGTGTGTGTTATTTACAGTTTATCCCTATGTGGGTACTGAATATACTTCTGTAGCTATTAAGGCTTTCTAAGTAATGATTCTCTACATCCCCAGCGATGTAGAGTAAATAAAGTCATGAAAAGAAACACATAAACTTTTTTGGTGGATGAAACCAGCATCTACAAAATAATTTTTGCATTACATTCTGTGTTAGCTGTGGCATGAACTCAGACATCTCTCATATGTTCACACTGAAAATGAATTAACTAAAAAAAATAGTAGGATTAGTATAAAGAAAAATTCAAAATTGCATAAAGGGATATTTGGAGATAATATGTTATCTAATGGCAAAACTAATATTTAAGGAATATATATATATAATAGTTCTTTGAAAATTATAAGTAACTTTATAAAAATCTTATTAAAATTATATTGATATACCCGTAATAATGATTCTAAGTAGTATATGGATTTTGAAGACAATGAATCAAATGAATATTTATAATAAGAATCATGTGTAGCAGTAATATTGCAGTTCACAATTCAATTGCCATAGACTTGAAAATCACTAGAAGACACTTGATAAATATTGCAGAGCAATTTGATTAATGTGTCCTAGACACATAAAACTTAATGTTCCTAAAATCAAAACAGATAAAATTCCAATGCTTTATTTTTATTATAAAAATATATACAACATAAAAATCACTTAAGCATTTTTTAATATATTTTTATTATAGAAGTTGAGAAATTACAAAACAATCTTGCACATGTGCAGAATTCCCAGACAACCCTTCACAAACACACTACCTCATTGTGGAACATTTTTTACAGGTTATGAAATAATATCATCAGACTATTACTACTAACTATGATCCATAGCATACATTTGGCATATTTTTCCATACCTCCTGTATTAGTCAGCCAAAGGGGTGCTAATGTGAAATACCAAAAATGGGTTGGTCTTTATAAAGGGTATTTATTTGGGGTAGAAGTCCACAGATACCAGGCCATAAAGCATTAAGTTTCTTCTCTCACCAAAGTCCATTGCCATGTGTTAGAGCAAGACAGCTGCCGGTGTTTGCCAGGGTTCAGGCTTCTTGGGTTCCTGTCTTCCTGGGGCTGCATTTCTCTCTGGGCTTAGCTCCTGTTTTCTCCACAAGGTCAGCTGTAGACAATCAGGCGAACGGCTCGCTTCTCTTCTCCTGGTGCCTTCTTTCCAACATCAAAGCTGCTTCTCAAAAGACTGCTTCAACTCTGTTCTTGCCTTGCCTTTTATATTCGATTCCCCACCCACCAAGGGGTGGGGCTCAACGCCCTACTGACTTGGCCCAGTCAATGCCCTAATCATAATTTAATCATGCCCAGATTAACAGGTCAGTTTACAAACATGATCCAATTATATTTTTGGAATTCATTATTACATCAAACTGCCAAATGGCCACACCCCCTATTATTAACGCAGTACATCTTTGGCATTGATGCAAGATTATTATAATATTTCTGTTAACTACAGTCCACAGGTTATATTAATTGCATTTTTCCCATGATTTTCCACATTCCCATTACCCTGCAATATTGATGTACATCATTTCTAGTTCAAAGGAAATTCCTGTATTTTTACTATTAACCACAATTCTCATCCACCTCTGAGTTTACTGTGTTATTCACTCTCTAGATTATACTCTAGCTTTCTTTCAATTGACCTTTGCATTCCTAGACAACCCTTTTCAGCCACAATTCCATAGATTATAGGTTATTAGGAGATAAGAGAAGGGCTGTGAACGAGTACTGATCCTTAATGTACATAGAAGATTTAATTGATTTGACTGTAAATGTGTGGAACAATTTTAATTTTACAAATAATTTGCAATAATTACATTTGTAATGTGTAATCATCATCATCCATTACCAAAACTTTTTCATTCACCAAAACAAAAATTTTGTACCAATTAAGAAATATTTGGCCCACCTTTCCTCCTCCCCTTAGCACATGAAACCTTTAATCAATTTTCTTTTTCTATGAATTGGCTTATTTTGCATATTACATTTAAGTAGAATCATACAATATTTCTCTTTTTGTGTCTGGCTTATCTCACTCAGCATAATGTTTTTAAGGTATATATATTATTCAGTAATAAATATGATAAAATCTGCAATGTAAGTAAACCTTGAAAAGTCAAGAAAAATGAAGGAAAGAATAATAAATTTATAAGAAAAAATGTAAGCATAATATCGTTCAATACCTTCCAGCATAAAAATAATGCAAAAAAATAAACAAGAAAAGGCACGTATGTTATTTATGTAAAGAACAATAATTATATTCAAAATGGCTGTATATTAAATTGTTATGATAGTTTATATTTTTAAAATTATGTTTTTTTCAACAGGGGAACACTGTAGTTACTTTTCAATATTTCCCTTCCTTCCTTTCTGTCATGGTCTACTACAAATTGTAGAAGAAATTTTACTTTCTAAATTCCATGTCTCATACCTGCTTCAGAGACAGACATACATCGCTTTAGGTCATGTCTTACAGGTTATGTAATATTTTCTGCCCTTTTTCTAGAGAAGTAATACTCTCTTTAATGCAACATCATCAGCTGCATGTTTAATTTTAATGAAAATAGCATTTTGTTTATGGAGGCTCATTTTGTCTATTTTTTACATGTCTGCATTTGTACAATTTTTATTAAATTTATCTTCTCCTTTTGTGTGTTTTGTGTTATTTGGACACTGTACATATATATTCTCTCAATGACTAATTATTCCAGATTTTTGGAAGCAAACTTGTCTGGATTGGGTGCTGCTGCAAGTGAGGGCTCCACCATGAGGACTTCATCATTCAGGTGTGGAAATAGCTGAGATCTATTTAGATCCTGCAACCAGTAGCAAATCTTATGATTTCAGTGATTCTTGGTGTCTTCAGGTTTATTTTTCACCTGACTTCCCTTCATCATTTAGAGAGTATATGTCATGCATCCTTTAAAGTCAGCATATGTTTCAAGTTTCATGAATGACATTTCTCCCATTTAAATTTCTATCAGAGGGCATTCTTCAGTATTAATTCTGAGACTATTCAGTACAATTTTCTGGTTATTGCAGGATGAGTAATAATCTTACTGGTCAGCCATCCCTGTTTGTGGATTATTTGGATTATCAATTTCTCCAAATTTGTTTTCCTGAAAGTTGTTAAAGCAGCAGTACTACAAAAGTATTTGTGGTTCTTCTGAATAGAAAGTTAAAGTGTTTTTACATGAAAATGTGGAGGCTTTATGAATGAAACTACAAAATCTGGTGATACTATGTAAATAAATATTTTGAAAAATTTAGGGAAATAAATTTTCCCAATTTGTAGATTTAATGCATTTGAATTGGTATCAAATATGAATGCCAACATTTGTTCTTATGGTGCTGAATTTTATCTAAAATATGAAAAAGAATTGTCTTGTAATTGCTGAAATCAATTACTTGCTCATGTATAATTTGATATATGAAAAATATATAATAATATTATATTTAATAAAAGAAAGGATTACTAAGTAACTGTTGTTGACCTAATAATTTATTTTAGGAACAGTGAAATATACTTCATTCCATAGATGTCCCCTAAAACTCAAGAGCAATTGAAAAAACAAAATGTGATGAAACAAATAAAAGTACAATGAGAAGAAAACTTATAATGATATTTTCCTAATTTTATTAAGAAACATAGCTTTCTAGGAAAGTATTAAATAACAACAATGAAGAGTATACATTTTATATCACACAAATAAAAATATCTACATATTTAAAACATAAATAAATGAAAGAACACATGAGCTCCTAAGAAAAATATTTCCAATTTATACTTATGATGTTTCACTGATACAACTAGTAAGTAAATAGGTAACAGGTGTGGGCATCCCATACATCATGGATTTCATTGTCAGCTGGGAGTCAGGAGGGTGCACACAGTCAATGTGATAAGACTGAAAAATAGTCTGGAAAATTGGATATAAAATTTTACTGGAATTTTAGGGACAATTTAAATATAACCCTGTAGCAGTTTGGCAGTTTGATGAAGTTATGAATTCCAAAAATAGATATTGGATTATGCTTGTAAACTGATCTGTTCATGATTAAGTTATAATTGGAGCTTTGATTGGTCTATGTCAGTAGCGTGTTGAGCCCCACCCTTTGATGGGTGGGAAATTGAAGATAAAAGGCATGGCAAAGGAAAGAGTTGGAGTAGTTCTGATGTTGGAGTCTTGAGCTGGCACCCCGGGAAGTAAGAGAGCTTGGTCGTGAGGAAGGAGAGAAGGCCTTGGAAAAAGACATGAGCTGTTTGCCTGAGAGTCTACACCTGGCCTTGTGGAGAGAGGCAAAGCCTAGAAAGCCTCATAGTCTACAGCTGACCTTGTGGAGGAAACAGAGGAGTTGAGCCTGGAGAAAAACGGAGCCCCGGGAAGAGAGGAATCCGAGAAACCTGAATCCTGGGAAATGTCAGCAGCTGTCTTGCTCCAACACGTGGCAATGGACTTTGGTGAGGGAAGAAACTTATACTTTATGGCCAAATAAATACTCCTTATAAAGACCAACCAATTTCTGGTATATTGCATCAGCACTCCTTTGGCTGACTAATACAAACCACTTTTCCTCTTCTGGGTTCATATAGAGAGAGATCACTTCAGAAATCAGATGCATGGAGAGGAAAATGCCAGTCTTATTGCTTATGATGTGTAAGGTGAAAGGCCTGGGGGTGACCAGTTGGCACTCTCAATGAACTAGCATAGATGTGAGAAAACAGGGTGAAGCTATGCCTGGGTCTAAAGAACAGAAAAAACAGACACAAGATTACTGTTAAGAGAGAATAAATGAACCCCTCAAATAATTTCCTACCACCTCCATAACAAAGAGCCATAAACCAGATAATTTTAAACAATGGAAACTTATTCTCTTACAGTTTTGGATGTTCAAAATTCTAAATCAAGGTGTTGGCAGGACCATGTTGTCTCTGAAAGATCTGGAAGAGGATCCTTCCCTGTGTTTTCCCAGTTTCTAGTGGTCACTGGCAATCTGTTTCCCTTGGCCTGAGGCAGCACAACTCTAAATTCTGCCGTCTTCACATAGCTTTCTTCCTTCTGTGCCTGTTTCTGTGTCTTCTCCTCTTCTAATAGGAACATCAATCATATGTTCCACCCAAGTTTTTTATGACTTCATCTTAACTTGATTATATCACAAATAATGCTTTGCCAAATAAGATCATATTCATTAGAACTGGGGTAAGAATGTCAATATACTTTTGTGGCCCAGAAATCAACTGTAATATGTACTTAGTACTCATAGCTTGTATCACTTCAGCTGAAGTAAAGCAAATCAGAGAAAGATGGCAGCAGAGTAAGAACCTCCAAGAGTTAGCTCATCCTACAGAGCAGTTAGTAATCATGCAGAACTATCTAAAGCACCTGTTTGGGGGACCCAGGTGATGAGGAGAGCTTCCTGCAACATCCTTGAAAGAATGGAAGGAGGACACTGCCCATCTACAGTGGAGATTTTTGAGTAAAGCATTCCATGATGCAGATGCTGGTACTCATCTTCCACTGGTGGCACAAGCCCCCTAAGGAAATATTCAGAGGCTGGAGCTGGAAGCTATATTTCCTAAAAATGGGAGAGGAAGAGATGATCAGGCACTGATGTCAGCTACTGATTAGTCAATTAGGCTGGCTAAAGTATAATCCTAAAAACAGCTAAAGTTTGAAACTGTCCAAGTCAGAATGAGTCCAGTAGACACCATTTTAACTCCCCCCACAGCTTGAGGGGAAGCAGGAGGACTGATTGAAAATCACAGTGAATTCAGGGACTGGCTTATTTCTACCCAGGTTGCATTGCAGCCCTAGCTTAGGCTCCTATCTCACCTCTGGCAGATAGGAAGCTGGGGGGACCAGCACCAGCCTCTTTGGACAACTGCAGGCAATTTTGGCCAGCACAGACTAGATAGTTGGACACCTGGGACTCCATTCCCACTCCCCAGTAAGACAGGCATGGAGCTGTGATTCCTTGACTTCTCTGGACAAATGCAGGTGATTTCAGCCTGCACAGACTGTTTTTTTGTTTTGTTTTGTTTTGTTTTGTTTTGAGTTCCTTCAAGTCCATCCTCTGCCCCTCCAAGATAGGAGGGTCTGGTGTTTCTTCAGTCTCTCTGGGCAGCTGCATGCATTTTCAACATGCACAGATTGAATACTCAGCTACCTGTAGCTCCATCCATAGCCTCTCAATAGGATAGGAGTGGAGATGTGTTCTCTCAGCCTCTCTGAGTAACTGCAGGCACTTTTGGCCCATACAGACTGGTTTGATGACCACTTGGGACTCAAATCCAGTCCTCCATAAGATAACAGGAGCAGGTATTTCCTCAGCCTCTCTGGGCAACTGCAGGTGCTTTTGGCCAGCATGAACTGGACTGTTGGTTGCCTGAGGTTACATACTCACTGCTTATAGGACTAGAGGGGGATGGTATATTCCCAGACTCTCTGGGCAACTGCAGGTGCTGTTAGCTTACAAATACTGAATAGTCAGATACCTGTGGCTCCATCCACACCCTCCAATAGGATAGGAGGGGAGCTGTGCTCCTTCAGCTTTTCTTGGCAATGGCAGGCAATTTCAGTCCGCAGAGACTGGACAGTTGGGTGCCTATGGATCCACTCCCACACCCCAATAGAATAAGAGGAGCCTGGTGTATGCTCAGCCTCTCTGGGCACCTGCAGGCACTCTCGGCTTGCACAGACTGTACTGATGGGTGCCTGTGGTTCCATACCTACCCCATAAAGGGCATAAAGGACAATTTTCCCCCAGCCTCTCAGGGCAACTCCAGGTACTTTAGCCCCACACAATTTAGATTGTTGGGTACTCCAGAGGGTCCACCCCCACCCTTGGCAGGGGAGGGAGGGGGGCAGTGCTATGTTAGTCTACCTGAGCAACCCCAGTCAGTTTTGACCCACATGACTTAGTTTCCTGCCCACACGTGCAGCTCAATCCCCATGCCAGGTAGGGGAGGAATGGCTGTGAAGCTTCATCAGTCTCTCTGGGCAACTAATATGGTCTTGGAATGCATGGCTTCAATTACTGTAACATGATCATGGTTCCATCCCTACCCCTGGCAGAGGAGAAAGGTGGGGGAAGATTCCTGGAGCAATGCAGGCAGCATCAGGTTCCAAAGCTTACAGTATCAACTACACCTTCAGCTCCTGCTAAACAACCAGCAAGGGAAAAAGGGCAAGAAAGCCCTAAACAAGAGAATCTGCACCCAGAATAAATACACCTGGTAAGCCAGATACCAAGACACCAAGACACCAACAAAATATTACAATCTATACCAAGAAAGAGGAAGATATGACCCAATCAAAGGAAAAAGACAAGCTTCCAGATGACATAAAGGAGTTGAAACAACTAATCATAGATGTTCAAACAAGTTTCCTGAATAAATTCAATGAGATGGCTAAAGAGATTAAGGATTTTAAGAAGACACTGGGTGATCACAAAAAATAAGAAAGCATACATAGAAAAATAGCAGAACTTGTGGGAATGAAAGGCACAGTAAATGAAATTTAAAATACACTGCAGGCATATAAAATCTGATTTGAAAAGGCGGAATGTAGTATCAGTGAGCTCAAAGATATGCCCTCTGAAAGTGAACAAACAAACAAACAAAAAACAGACAAAGAAAAGAATGGGAATCCCTGTAATTTCTGAGTAATATTTAGGTAATCTAAGCACCTTAAAAAAAATAATATATATATATAACAAATAACAGTAATGTAAACAAATGCACATATATGCATATGTATTTATATTTCATTTTACAAATATTGGTATGTATTGTGAAAAATTTGATTTTTACCCACAATAAAAAAAAAAGAAAGAAAAAAAGAAAAGAATGGAAAAACTGAACAGGTCTCAGGGAACTAAATGACAGCAACAGGCATGCAAACTAGTGTGTCATGGGTATCCCAGAAGGAGAAGAGAAGGGAAATGGAGCAGAAGGAATATTAGAAGAAATAATGGTAGAAAATTTCCCAACCCTATTGAATGACATAGATATCTGTGTACAAGACGCACAACATACTCCCATCTGAATAAATCCAGATAGACCTACTCTGAGACACTTATTAATCTGAATGTCAAATACCAAAGACAAAAAAAGAATTCCAGAGCAGCAAGAGAAAAGCAGTGCATAACATATAAGGGATGTTCCAATAAGATTAAGTACTGATTTCTTATCAGAAAACATGGAGGCCAGAGGGCAGTAGTATGCCATATTTAAAATATTGCAAGAGAAAAACTGTCAGCCAAGAATCTTATATCCAGCAAGATTGTCTTTGGCATGGGAAGCATAGAGAGATTGAGAGGTGATGAATTTTGTTTTATTATTATTATTATTATTATTATTATTACTATTCTTAGAATAATGAAAGTGCATTGAAAATGACTTAAGTGATGGATGTGCAAATATATGATTACACCAAATACCATTGATTGTACACTTTGGATGAACTTATGCTTTATTAATATGTAACAATAAAATTGATTTGTTGAAAAAAATTAGGGTGTGTTTCGATTATTTACAGATAGAAACAGAGATTTTGTAATCAAGAGACTGGTTTTGTGGGAAATACTAAAGGGAGTGCTAAAGCATGAAAAGAAAAGGCAGGAGAGAGAGGCTTGGCAGAGAATCTAGAAATGAACATTATATCAGTAAAAGTAACTAAAAGTGTAAAAAGAGGGGTGAAAAATAAAATATGAGAGATAATACCCAAAGGTCAAAAGGGGTGAAGAACTGCCTTTACAGTAAAACATTAAATGTTAATGGATTAAACTCCCCAGTCAAAAGACAGACTGGCAGAATGGATAAGAAAATATGAGCCATCTATATACTGTCTATAAGAGACTCCCCTTAAGCCCAAGGATACCAATAATTTGAAAGACATTATGTTAAGTGAAATAAGCCATACACAAAAGGATAAATATTGCATGGTCTCACTAATATATACAAAATATGAAGAATAAACACATGGAGTTAAAACCTAGATATAGGTTATTAAGAGAGAAGGGAAAGGCTGAGAATGTGTACTAATGCTTAATATATGTGGAAATTTTAATTAATTTGACTGTAAAAATTTAGAAATGGATAGAGGTAATGGTAACATATTACAGTGTGTAGAACAAATGCAGCTGGTTTATAAATGGGATTTTGGCAGAAAAGAGTAGTCTAGGGATGTAAATGTCAATTGAAAATAAACTAGGGAATAATCTAGGGACTGAATAACATAATGAACCTAGAGGTAGATGAAAATTTTGGTTAATAATACAAACACACGAATGTCCTTATGTGAACTAGAACAAATGTATATGACTATTGCAAGGTGTTAAGAATGTGGAGAATCATGGCAAAAATACAATTAATATAACATATAGACTATAGATAACAGCAATATTTTAATATTCTTGCATCAATGTCAAAGATGTATTGTGTTAATAGTGAGGGGGCAATGTAAGGGATATACTAAATGTACACTGTGGTCCACAGTTGGTGGTAATATTCTGATGGTGTCATCATCTGTAGCAAATGTTCCACACCAAAGTGGTGTGCCCATGGAGAGGTGTTATATGGGAATTCCACACATGTGCATGATGGTTTTTTAAGTTTACAACCTCTATAATAAAAATGTATTTTAAAAAATCAAAAAACAAAACAAAACAAAACAAATCAGGCATTACACTTTTCCTTCTAGAGAAGAATGAATAGGGCAAGAATAAATTGTCAAAGTTATTATTGGGTGTAACTCCTCCCCACTGAAACAGAAGACAATCAAATGTCCTTTCCCCTGATCTTTTGACTTCTCTCCCTTATTTCTACTGCTACCTTGATGTCTTTTGGGGACAACTGGTTGGCTTTTTTCAATTTTACCCAAAGAAGGGAAAATTGGGATATATTGTCTCACCTCTAGAAGCTTCAACCTATCAGTGAAAAAAAAAGGCAAACGTTTACTCAGTATTTATTCAAATCCTTCATATTTTACAACAATAAAATACAGATAAACTATTCTGAACTACTTATACAATAAGATTCCATGCTTTGCAAAAATTCAAGTTAAACAAGTAAGAGAGACACACCAATTATAAAATTCCTTTACCAAGTACTCGGGGGAAAAGCACAAAGATAAAACCCTCTTTTAATTAAAAGTTTGAATAAATCTTCTAATTTTTTATTCTTCTTCAAAGAGTCTCTTCATATTATAAGTTGATGCATTTCTTCAGCTTCTACATCATGGAACACTTTTCAGTTGGAATAAGAATCATTATTTCAGGGATTCAAAAATTAGTTTACGGCCAAACATGTCATTAGCCACAAAAATTTCCAGTCCATGGATTTATCACAACATTGTCCTTCTACATACATGATATAACATTGGGTTAAATATACTTGATATTATTTGAATGCAGAAATTTGCCCAGGGGTAGGAAAATAGATTAAGAAATACTTCTGGAGTTTAGCTTCATGAAGATAGTCTGCTTCTAGTGTTCATATAATACAAACTAAATTCTTTAGGCATATTTTTGTTGCCAAAAGTTTAGTGAAACATGTTTGCCATGTATGGGGAAAAATAATTACTACATTATTCAATTCTTGTTCCTTATTTGGAAAATGTATAAAGATAACTCTCCCATAATCAGATTTTATTTTTAATCCTTCTTTTCCCTTCCTGCACAATCATAACCTCTTAAACTCTTTGTTTCTAGCCTTGGCAGGGCATGGTTTACACAAACTTTTGAATTTTTCCTGGTTTTGTGATTTCTTTCCTCCTGTCCTACTTCTTTCACAAAAGCTCCTTAGAATTTTTCAGTTTTTTCTTCTCTCTTCTCTGTGACGTGACAGGCTAGTACTGAAAGCTTTAGGGCTTAGCATTCATTTCTGGTCCAGACATTTCTTTTTTAAACTATAGATTCTGTCTCCTGGAATTTCCCCTTCTGAAAGGTATCATATCTATTAACTGTTATTTTTGACAGCATGTACTATTCAAACAGCCATGCCCAATTTCCTCTCCCAATTTGCATATTCCTCACCGTGGTGTCTGGCTGTGAACATACAAAATAGGTTCTGCCAGAGTACAATGGGCACTTAAGACTGAAAAATAAAGCAGACCACTCCATATAGTATAATAATAATTTATAGACCAGGAAGCTGGTCCTGGGTGCCTGCTGGATGTTCTGAGTAACAGTCCTCACTGCCCAGAGGTTTACAGACTGTTATTTAGGACAAGAATGAGAAGGCACCAAGCCAAGTCAGGGTTTGCAAGATCATAAATATGTCTCTTTGAAATTACTGATTGTTTTAGCTTGCTAAAGGCTACCTAGCAATATGCCAGAAATGGATTGGCTTTTACAATGGAGATTTAAATTCTAAGGGACATAATTTTCCTAGCATATGACTGGCTAACTGTTGACTAAAAACTTTGTGATTTCAGTGATTTTACTAAAATATTTTTATAATTTTTTGCAAAAAAGTTGAAACATTATCTGCAATAAGGCTGCCAATTAATTTTTAAAAGCATCTAACAGAAATTTATACTTAAATTTTGATAAAAGACAAATCTTTGTAAACTTAAGGCTACTCAGCAAAATATATCTTAAAGGCTTGAAGATATTAAGGTAATATAAAGGAGGAACACCTTTTAACTATTGGTTTTCAATACTGTTGAATTTGTCCCATTACCTAGTTCTAAGCTAAACTATGTACTTCTTTGTTGTACAAAAAACTTGGCTGCATTTCCTCTAGTTAAGTCAAGACCCCATGGTATATTAGATTATTGATATATATTGCCCTCCTTCTACCCACAACTCTTGGCCTCTTTGACGTTGCATTTAGCCATGTACCTTGCTTTACCCCATTAACTGTGAAATCAAGAAACACTGTACTTGTGTCAATGAGGTTATTCTTTTTTTTTTTTTTTAGCCACTTGACACTTTCGCAGCTTCTAAACAGTTTTATTTAAGAAATGCTCCAGGTAGTTACTTTTCTCTAACGGGCTCCACTATGACAGAAGTGGGTGAAATCAAACGCAAATCCACAACCTGAAGCAAAGCTGGTTTTAATGACATACATACCCACAATTAAGCAATAACTTCTCATTATTTTGTGCCATTGAACTTGAATTACTGTCTTTTATGCAATGAACATTGAATAATAAAGGAATGCACAACCCAAAGCTATCCAGATGGGTGGGAATTTTAAATATACAGTTTGAAAATTTGTGACAAAAGCATACACCAGAGTAACCCTCATCACAATAAAGATAAAAGCCTTTCACATAGATACTTCATAACTCTGTCTAACCATTTCCCACCTAGACCCACAGACAACTGCCATTTTGATTTCCTCAAATTTAGATAAGTTTTATCTACTTAGAACTTAATATAATTAAAACCTTACACATTTATGGCTGACATATTTCTCACAATTCTGCTAGTTTTGAGGTCCAAAAATGTTGCACATATCAGAAGTGTGATCTATTTAATTACTGACAAACACAATCATTTATTCCCATTCCCTTGTTGTTGGAAATTTGATTTCCAGAAATTTTGTTGCTTTTGCTGTTGTTATGAATAAAGCCTTTATGCACACTTCTATGTAAGTCTTGTTATGTATGTGCATGTTATAATTTTCCTCTGTAAATCCTCATTTATGTAATGTGGAGTCATAGGAAACAAGGCATGTTTATGTTTGTATGACACAATCTTACATTTTCCTAAAAGGGATGCACCATTTCACATTCTTTTTAGCAATGTGTGAGACATCCAGTTGCTCTACGACTTTATCAATAGTGTTGTCAGTCTTTTTAATTAAATCTATTTATTCACATATATAAGTAGTGTTTTTGTAGTTTTAATTTGCATTTCCTAAATGATTAATAATGTTGAACACTTCCATGTTCTGATTATTCAAATGTATATTTTCTTTTAAATGTCTGTTCAATTATTTTGTCAATATTACTCATGGTTAATTTTGCCTTTTTTTTATTGTGTTGTAGTTTTATATATAAGTGGACTCAAGTCTTTTTAATTGGAAAAATATTGTGAATATTTTCTCCACATATGTTTGGATATTCATTCTCTTAGAGGTGTGTTTGATGGATACTAGTGTTCATTAATGATAAAAAAAAAATTATAATATTTTGCTTCTTGAATTTATGGTTACTAACATTTAAATTATGTCTAAAAAAAGTTTAGAAACACCATATTAAACACAAATCCTGAGAAATGAATAACTGCTCAACCAATATGGCAATCTGAGATCCTTCAAATTCTATTTCCTTATAGAATCTTAGAAAAAGAAACAAAAATTGGCCAAATAAATTTTAAAAATGGAAGAAGAAGCTCATAGAACCCTTGAAGCCCTGCCCAACCCCTTTGCAGTATGGTGTAGAGCTGGTTTGCACTCTCAATGTGACTCTCCATAGTTAACAGATTAAAATAGCGAATATAAAGTGAGCAGCACATTTTTTATATTATTGCAATTTTTAATTTTTTTGTATTTTATTTGTTATTTTTAAAACTATTATTATTATTATTTCATTTTCCTATTAATTTTATTTGACTATTTTTTACTTCATTTTTGGAGAGGTTTTGGATCTCAGAAGGGTCATAAGTGTGGAAGGGGAAGATCACAGGGGCAGGGTGTCAGTGATGGGGCATGCATTGGGAGGGGTGCACCTGGGGCATGCCTCTAAGGTATATAAATATGTTCAAGTGTTCATGGGGTGTTGCCTTCATAGGATATGACTCACACAATAACTAAAAGAATATTGAATTCCCATCCTGGGGAGTTCTGCTATCTTCTCTAATAGAAGTGAGTATAAAGGCAGTGCCTAGTGAATGAAGACAGACCATTATGCCAGGTCCTTGATATTGATGGTTGTACGTATGAACTTTTTCTTGTGAAACTGAAATATAGCCTAATATTATATATTGCCTGAGTTACCTCCTGAAAGCCTTCTAGTTGCTCAAATGTGACCACTCTCTAAGCCAAACTCAGTGTATGAATATACTACCTTACCTCCAGCATGGGATATAACTCCTAGGGATGAGACTGTCTGGCACTGAGGGGTTTTTACCAAGTACCAGCTAGCAATGGATCTGGAAAAATATCTTGACCAAAAGGGGGAAAGGGTAAATACAAAGGAGTTTTTATGGCTAAGAGATTTCAAAGTGAGCCAGGAGGTCATTCCAAATGTTACACTCATGCACGGCTCAGCAGGATGTCTTTGCCACAGTAAACATTGCCTCAAACAGCAGGGCTCCTGAGGGTCTTAGAGACATGCAAACACTATAAGTAGGTCAGACAAGCTCAGAAACTCTTCACCCTGTCAGTGAACTTTACTTTGGAATTTATGCTCACCAGTGTAACAGTTAAACTCATTTATAGTTTCCCTATACATGGCTCTTCTGCCTGTTTTATTTGAACCTATAGTTAGCACTATACTTGTTAAGTATATGTCCCAGAGACTTAAATCTCAAATCACTCCCATTTCCACTTCTTGATTCCTGGATTCATGGATGCTGTCTATGGGAGAAACAGCACAACTGTGTGGATGCTGACTTAGACCATACATAGTCTCTTGAAAAACATTGCCTCAGCCCTGCAAGGTATTGCCACCTAGTTGGCAATGTCATTGAGTCTTCAAAAGGCTATTCAACTCTTCTATCATTCCAGCTGCTTCAGAATGATGGAGAACATGGTAAGACCAGTGAATTTCATGAGCTTGTGTCTATTTCCACACATGGTTTGCTGTAAAGGGGTTCCTTAATCAGAAGCAATGTTGTGTGGAATGCCATGTTGGTGGATAAGACATTCAATAAGTTGGTGGATGGTAGTTTTGGCAGAAGCACTGCATGAAGGGAAACCAAACACATATCCAGAGAATGTGTTTATTTTAATTAGAAAAAAATCACTGACCCTTCCATGATGAATGTGGTCCTTTGTAATCAACCTGCCACCAGGTAGCAAGCTGATCACCATGGGGAATGGTGCAACATCTGAAGCTCGATGTGGTTCTCTATTGCTTGTCTTGCATTGTTTTGATTACTGCACATGGCTGTGGTTCCATTCCTAACTGTGGAAGGAGAGAAAGTTGACAGAAGTTTCATACATTCCTGGGATAACTTAGGCAGTTTCAGCCTTCATGGATTACAGTAACAACTGCACCCTCATCTCCTACTTACAATCAGTAAGGTAGAAAGGACAAGAAACCAATGAAAGGGAGTTGGGCAAATTAAGATTGGCTAAACATGAGCCACTATAACATTACAAATACAGTTGAAACAAGTATCAAAGAGAGACTGTACAACAAAGCCAATTTAAAGGAAAGTCCTAGACTAAGGAAAGAAACTGTGCTCAGAATAAATGCATCTAGTAAACCATATGTCAAGACACCAAGAAAGAATTATAATCCATACCAATGGACAGGAATATATGGTCCAGTCAAAGGAAAAATCTAAGCCTCAAATTTTCATAAAGAGTTAAAACAACTGATCATAGATACTCAAACATATCTCCTTAATAAATTCAATGATATGGCTAAAGAGATAAATGATATTAAGAAGACACAAGGTGGGCACAAAGAAGAATTTTTAAGCATATATAGAAAAATAGCAGAATTTATGAGAATGAAAGACACAGAAAATGAAATTTAAAATACTCTGGAAACATATAACAGCAGATTAGAAGAGTCAGAAGAATGGAACAGTGAACTTCAAGACAGGGCCTCCAAAAGTGAATAAACAAAGAATGGAAAAAAGTTGAACAGTGTGTCAGGGAACTATATGACAGCAAGAGACAAGCAAACATTTGTATCATGGGTGCCCCAGAAGGAGAAAAGAAAGGGGCAGAAGGAGTATTTGAGGCAATAATGGTATAAAATGCCCCAACCATTTTGAAGGACATAGATATTCTTTCCAAGAAGCACAATGTACTTCCTCTTGAATAAATATGAATAGACCTTCACTGAGAGACATATTAATCATAATGTTTAATGCAAAAGATAAAGTGAGAATCCTGAAAGCAGCAAGAGAAAAGAGATTCATCACATACAAGGGATGCCCAATAAGTTTATGTTCTGATTTCTTATCAGAAACTATGGAGGATGAATGCAGTGGTACGATAAATTTGAAATAGTGAAAGAGAAAAACTACCGGCCAAGAAACTTATATCTGGTAATATTGGCCTTCAAAAAGAGGGCTAGTTTAGAATATTCACAGATAAACAGAAACTGAGAGAGTTTCTAACCTAGAACCCCACATTGTAGGAAACATTAAAGGGAGTACTACAGCCTGAAAAGCAAACACAGGAGAGAGAGGCTTCGAAGTGGGTCTAGAAATGAAGATTATATCACTAAAAGTAATGCAAAGTATAAAAAGAGTGGTGAAAATGAGGTATGACAGATAAAACCCAAAGGTCAAAATGGGTGATGTAAGAACTGCTTTTATAATAATAACTTTGGATGTTAATGGATTAAAGTCCCAAATCAAAAGACATGGACTGGTAAGAGTGGATAACAAAATATAAGATATTTCTCCACTGACTTCAAGACACTCATCTTAGACACAAGAATACAAGTAGATTGAAAGTGAAAGGCTGGAAAAAGATATTTCTCACCTGTAGTAATTAAAAGAAAAAAAGCTTGAGTAGATACAGTTATAGTGGGTGAAATGCACTTTAAAAGGGAAGCTCTAATTAGAGACAAGAAAGAAGATTATATATTAACAAAGTGGCAATTCATCAGAAAGAAATAACAATAGAATATATATATGCATGTAAACACTGACCCAAATTACATGAGGAAAACAGTGACAAAACTGACGGGAGAAATAGATGTCTACAATACTGTTTGGAGATTTCAATAAACAACTCACATCATTGGACAGAATACCTGTGCAGAGGATCTATAAAGAAACTGAGAACTTAAATAAGATGATAAAAGAAGAAAACCTAATAGATATATAAAGAAAATTGGACTTCAAAACAGCAGAATATACATTCTTCTCAGGTGCTCATGGATCCTACTCCAGGACAGACCATATGTTTTTTAATGAAAGACATCCCAGTAAATTTAAAAAGATTGAAATTATAAAAGGCACTTTCTCTGATCATAAAGGAATAAAGCTGAAATCAACAGGCAGGAAAAGGAAAAATTCAAAAATATATGGACAATAAACAACATACTCTTAATTAATCAGTGTCTCAAAGAAGAAATTGCAAAAGAAATCAATAAATAACTAGAGATGAAGGAAAGTGAGAACAAAACATACCAGAACCTAGGGGATGCAGTGGAGGTAGTTCCGAGAGAGTTATATACAGCCTTCAATGTTTACATTAAAAAAGAAGAAAGAGCTAAAATCACTGACCTAACTGCAATGCTGGAGGAAATTAATGAACAGCAAGTATTCTCAAAACAAGCAAAAGGAATGAAATTAAAAAATCAGAGTAGAAATAAATGAAATTGAGGAAAAAAATAGAATTAACAAAATAAAAGTTGGTTCTTTGAGAAGATTAACAAAATTGACAAACCCTTAACAAGACTGAAAAAAAGTGAAGAAGAAGCAATTAAATAAAATCATATATGAAAATGGGGACATTACTGCTTACCCACAGAAATAAAAGAGATCGTAAAAAGATATGATAAACAGCTGTATGCCAAGAAACTAGACAATATAGATGAATTTGAAAAATTTCTAGTAATATACTAACAAATTTACACTGATCCTAGAATCCACTCACAATTAAAGAGGTTGAAACAAACATTAATCAACTCCCAAAATGAAAAACCCAGCACCAGATTGCTTCCCACATGAATTCCACCAAACATTCAAAGAAGATTTAAAGCTAAAAATACTCAAACTCTTCCAAAAAAAATTGAATAGGAAAGAACAGTACTAAATTCATTCTATGATGCCAATATCACCCTAATACTAAAGCCAGACAAAATTTTACCAAAAAAAAAAGAGAATTAAAGACCTATTTCACTAATGACTATATATGCAAAAATCCTCAACAAAAGACTTGCTAATTGAATTCAGCAGCACATTAAAAAATTTATTCATTGTAGTCAAGTGGATTTTATACCAGGCATGCAAAGGTAGTTCAACAGAAGAAAAGCAATCAGCATAATCATAATAATCCACATTAATAAATCAAAAGAGAAAAATCACAAGATCATCTTGAAAGATGAAGAAAAGGCATTTGATGAAATACAGCATCATTTTTTGGTCTTCAAGGCTTATGTTAAAAAAAAAGAGCTAAAATTGATGATCTATCTGCAAAATTGGAGAAATTAAAAAAAGAACAACAAACTAATCCCAAACCAAGCTGGACGAAAGAAATAATAAAGATCAGAATAGAAATAAATGGAATTTAGAACAACAACAACAACAACAACAACAACAAAAAAACAGTAGAGAGAATCAACAAAACAAAAAGATTTTACTTGGATAAATTCAACAAAACCAACAAACCCTTAGATAGACTGACAAAGAAAATGAGAGAAGAAACCAATAATACATCAGAAATGAGAGGGGGAACATTACAACTGACCTCAGAGAAATAAGAGAGATCATAAGAGGATAGAAGTCCAAAGTGGATATCACCCCAAATAGTGGGGCTCCTGAGGGCTCTGGAAACACCTAGGTCCTATGTTAAGGCAAATAGCTCCGGAATTTGGTGGCTTGCCATTGGGCCCTACTTTGGAGTTTGTGCTCCTGAGAGTGACACAGTTGGACTCAAGTATGCCTTCCCTGCACGTGGCTCGTCAGTCCCTTTTATTCAAACCTATACTTGGTGCTGGAGTTTGTAGGTGTACGTCCAGAGACTTCATTCTTTGGGCTGTCCATGTGCCAGCTGGGCCCAGAACCTCAGTGGAGCAGCAAATCCTACTCTATAACTCATTGGACTCACCCAGGACAACTGCCGGGGAGATAATGATGGACATCGTCCATCTCAGTGAATGGAGAGAGTCTGAAGCTGCAGGCCGGATAATCCCATCCATTCTCCCCATGGGATATAAGCCCCCTCTCAATTGGAGGTGGAGTGGACATCACCATTCCAGACTCTTCAAGATGGGGGGAGGAGCAATGGACTAGAGTGGACTTACTTGTATTCTACTATAGACATATTGTGATTCAAGCAAAAGAAGAAATTACAACATTGATGTGGAGCCAATAGCCACTGGAGGTTCTGGGGGGAGGAAGAGGGAAAAGCAGTTGTAATACAGGGGCTTTTTCGGGGCTTGGGAATTGTACTGAGTGACATTGCAATGACAGATTTAAGCCATTTTATATCATCATATAACATGCAAAACTGTGTGGGAGAGAGTGTCATCTACAATGTGTGTTATGGTCCATGCTTAATGGCAAAGCCCTAGGATGAGTTTATCAATTGCAATTAATGTGCCACACTAATGAAGGATGTTTATGCGGGACGTTGTGGGAAGTGTGGCATATGGGAATCCCTATAATTTTTGTGTAACATTTATGTAATCTAAGTATCTTTTTAAAAAAATAATAAAGAGGATATTACAAACAACCTGATGCCAAAAAACTGAACAATGTAGATGACAGGGACAAATTCCTAGAAATATATGAGCCACCTACACTGACCCTAGAAGAAATACAATAACAAATCATTCACAAATGAAGATATTGAAACAGCCATCAAAAACCTGCCAAAGATAAAAACATGGTACCAGATACCTTCGCAGGTGAATTCTTCCAATCATTCAACGAAAATCTAACACTTGTTGGAGAAGATGCTGAGAGTCAGAGCATAAAGGGTTAAGCATTCAAAAAGCATGATTGCTGGCAGAGACACATTAGTAAATGTCTCCAAGGACACTGCATACTGCAGATATCCATGGGAGGAGGCAGAGCAAAATGAACTCACCACACAGATATTATTGTCTGAATTCCCAAGAAAGATTGTCTGGGAACTCACAAGCAGGTAGCGCTCTCACGCACCAAGCTGAGATATTAGATAGACTAAGGCATAAAGGGCTAGAAACAATGTTTATACTTATGCCCCTTGGTAGACTGCCAGAGAAGGCAGTGTTCTTGCTGTAGTAAGAGAAACATAGTGGGAGAGCAAGGTTAGGGGGTGGAGAATTTATGCGTTGTTTTAAGCTGAATAAAAGAAAGGGTCACAGTGATCTTGGGGCTTTTTTGCCTGAGTGAGCTGCAGCCCTCTGCTTCATATGCATCAACTTGTCTGACTCTTCCTTTGTGCCACACCCTGACTACAACAAATACCAATCATTTAAAACTCTTCCAAAATTTGAGCAGGGAAGAACACTACCAAACTCATTTTATGAAGCCAATATCACCCTAATAACAAAACCAGATAAAGATATTAAAAATAAAGAAAATTACAGACTAACATCTCTAGTGAATATAGATGCAAAAATCCTCAATGAAATCTTTGCAAACAGAATCCAAAAGCACATGAAAATAATTATACAATACTATCAATTGGTTTTTATCCCAGGCATGCAATTGAGGTTCAACACAAGAAAATCAATTAGTGTAATATACCACATTGATAAACTGAAGAAGAAAAATCACATGATCCTCTTGATTGATGCAGAAAAGGCATTCGACAAAATACAGCACTGTTTTTTGATAAAAAAACAATAAAAATATTGGTGTAGAAGAAAGCTTTCTCAATATGGTAAAGTGCATATATGAAAAAACTACAGCTAGCATTTTACTCAATGATCAAAGACTGAAAGCTTTCTCACTGAGATCAGGATATATCATCACCGCTGTTATTCAATATTGTGCTAGAAGTTCTAGCTACAGCAATTAGGCTAAATAAAGAATAGGCTACCAAATAAAAAAGGAAGAAGAAAAACTCACACTATTTGCTGATAATATGATCCTATATATAGAAAATCCTGAAAAACATAAAACAAACCATTAGAGAATTTCAGCAAATTTTCAGGATACAAGATTAATACCCAAAATTCAATAGCATTTCATTCACTATAGTTGTGCATTTTGAGGAGAAAATCAGAAAAAAAATCCATTTATAATAGCAACAAAAATTCAAATATTTAGGTAAAACTTAACCAAGAATATAAAGGACCTGTATTAGAAAACTACAAACCATTGCTAAAACAAACCAAAGAAGACTAAAGTAAATGAAACGGTATTGTGTGTTCATGGATTAGAAGACTAAATTTCTTTTTTTTTTATCATAATTTTTTTTTTTTTAAGAAACTTTGATTACATAAATGTTACACAAAAACTGTAGGGATTCCCATATGCCCCACCTCCCACTCCTCCCACAACCGCCCACATAAACATCCTTCATTAGTGTGGCAATTTAATTGCAATTGATAAACACATCCTGGGGCTTTACCATAAAGCATGGACCATAGTTCACATTGTAGACCACACTCTCTCCCACACAGTTCTGCATGTTATATGATGATATAAAATGGCCTACATCTGTCATTGCAATATCACTCAGGACAATTCCCAAGTCCTGAAAAAGCCCCTGTATTACAGCTGCTTGTCCTTCTCCCTGCCCCCAGAGCCTCCAGTGGCCACTGGCTCCACATCAATGTTTTAATTTCTTCCATAGCTTGAATCACAATATGTTTATAGTAGAATACCAGTAAGTCCACTCTAGGCCATAGCTATTCCCCCAATCCTGAGGATTCTGGCATGGTGACATCCACTCCACCTCCAATTGAAAAGAGGATTGTATCCCATGGGGAAGACGGATAGCACTATCCTGCCTGCAGCTGCACACTATCTCCATTCCCTGGGACAGCCTTTGTCCATCATCATCTCCCTGCCAGTTGTCCTGGGTGAGTCCAATGAGCTGTAGAGGAGGAGTTGCTGCTCCACTGAGGTTCCAGACCTAGCTGGCACATGGACAGCCCAAATACTCAAGTCTCTGGATGTACACCTACAAACTTCAGCACCAAGTATAGGTTTGAATAGAAGGGACAGATGAGCAATGTGCAGGGAAGACATAGTTGATTCCAACTCTGTCACTCTCAGGAGCACGAACTCAAAAGTAGGGCCCACTAGCAAGGCACCAAACTCTGTAGCTATCTGCTCTGACATAGGACCTGGGTGTCTCCAGAGTCCTCAGGAGCCCCATTATTTTGGGTGATATCCACATTGGAATTCTATGAGATCATAGGGAGATGTGCATAAGCGTTACCTCTAGGATGACCTCCCGACACATTTTGAATTCTCTTAGCCATATAAACTCATTTGTCTTTACCTTTTCCCCCCTTTTATTCGAGGTCTTCTTCCTGTCACATTGCCAGTTGGCATTTGGTAGCAATCCCTCGGTGCTAGGGACACTCATCCCGGGGACTGAGCATTCATATGCTCAGTTTGTCTTAGAGAGAGGCCACATTTGAGCAACAAGGAGGATATCAGGAGGCAACCCTTTGACACCCTTAACAGTAGGCTAAGTTTTAATTTCAAGAGCAAAGACTCATAAGGCTAGTCATCAATATCAAGGGCCCATCAGTGGATCATCCTCCTTTGCCAGTCATTGCCCCTGCACTTGGGGGGACTGTTGTTGCTCCCTTAGAGAATGTGGTAGAGCTCTCCAGGATGGTAATTCAGTATTCTCTCATTTATTGAGTGATTCTCCACCCATTGTGGCAATGCCCCGTGAACATTTGAACATTTTTATATACCTTATATTTATGCTCAGTTGAACTTCCTCCCATGTGATACCCATTATAATTGGTGGATTTGGCAACTGACTAGCATCCCCCATCCCTGACACCCCACACCAATGATCCTCCCCTCCCCAGTTGTAATCCTTCTGTGATTCAAATCTTCTTCAAAGATGAAGTCATTGAAATAGCTGAATACAATTAATAGGAAAATGAAATAATAATGATAAGTTTAAATGCAAGAGATAAAATACATTACAGCTTTTTAAAAAGCTAAAAATAAAATTAAATTAAAAGATTAGGATATTAAAAAAATGAGAAATATAAGAAAATTTTTTTTTACCTTTTTCTTTTCATCACTACAATATCTGGTATCCAGTCTGTACCGTGGCACCTTCCCCATCTCATTCCCCAGTGTCTCACTATTTTTCATTTTGTTTTCAAGAAGTTTTAAGTCACAGCAATGTCACACACAGAATACGAGAGACTCTCATATTCCCAACATCCTCCCCCTTTCCTCCCCCCCATATTAATACTTTTTTATATGTGGATGGTAGGATTGTTATAACTGTTATACAAATAGTGAAACATAGCTACTAAACATTGTCAATGGTTTACATTATGGTTTACATTTTAGATCGTACACTTTTATACTTTCTGATGATATTTACCATCACTGTATGGTAATGAAGAACATTTCCACTGACCACAAATAACCCCTGTTTGATCTATTCTATTCTTTCCACCTCATCGCCCCAGGGCCCACAATGATACCCTGGCTTGACTCGTTGGATGACAAGATTCGTAGTTACATGCAACAAGAGCACTTGACACACTGGTTTGTCCTCCTCTATTAGGAACCACCCTTGCTCTTGAGAGTCTCTTGCCTATTTCTGAACAAATCAGTCCTCCTGAAGATGGGAGTCCAACTCCTTCCTACTCCTTATGTGGGTCTCCACCCACTGATACAACACATTATGACAGAATGAACATTCACACACTCCCTAGAAGCTGTTCTAGGTGCACCCTTTCAAGGCTTTCAAGGCCTCTCAGCTGGTACAGAACAGTCTGTTAAAGGAATGGTGCTGAGAAAACTGGATAGCCATATCCACAAGAAAGAAAGGGGACTCCTATCTCACACCTCATACAAAATTTAACTCAAAATAGATCAAGGACCTAAATATATATGTAACAACCATCAAACTCCTAGAAGAAACTGTAGGGAAACATCTTAAAGATTTTGTGGTAGGTGGTAGTTTCCTAAACCTTACACTGAAAGCATGAGCAACAAAAGAAAATACAGGTTAATAGGACCTCCTTAAAATTAAACATTTCTGCACCTCAAAGGACTTTGTCAAAAGTGTGAAAAGACAGCTGACTCAATGGGAGAAAATATTTGGCAACCACATATCCAAAAACTGTTTAATACTGATGATATATAAATATGTCATACAAGTCAACAATAAAAATACAAACTACACAATTGAAAAATGGGAAAAAGACTTGAAAAGATGGTTGCCAAGGAGGAAGTACAAATGGTGAAGAAACAGGTGAACAAATGAGCAACATCACTAGCAATTAGGGAAATGCAAATCAAAAGTACAGTGAGATATCATTTGAAACCTTTTGGACTGGCCACTATTAAAAAGTCAGAAAACTATAAGTGTTAGAGAGGATATGGAGAGATAGGAATTCTTATTCACTCTTGATGAGAATGTAGAATATACTGCCACTGTGGAAGACTGTTTGGCAGTTCCTATGGAAGGTGAATTTAGACTTCCCATGTGTCCTGGTTATAGCCTTACTAGGTAGATACCCCAAAGAACTGAGAGCAATGACAAGAACAGACATCTGTACAACAATGTTCATAGCTGTTGTGGCAGTTTGAGACTATTTATGAATTCCAAAAAAAGATAAATATTATGTTCATTAATCTTTACCTCTGGGTGTGATATCATTTGATTGTATTAGATTCATCTGAGATGTTTTGATTAAATTACGCTTTAAGATTAGGGATTTGATTTGACCACCTCACTAAGGTGTAACTCAGGTTGAGTCCCCACCCCCATAGTGGGCCTATATAAATAGACACTTATTTATGAAGACCCATGGGAAGAAAGAGAGCTCCATAGACATGAAGGAGGAGGGACCTTGGTTAGTTTTAATCCTGGAGCCCCCAAGATAGATAAGCCACTCACCTGATAGTTTGCAGCTGAAGATAACAGAGCAGCTGAGCAGATGAGAGTGCCCAGAAAGAAATGAGCCTTTGCCAAAAACTTATCTTGGAGGCCATTAGAGGCCAGGCAGAGATTGTCTGCCACCTTGCTTCAACACGTGGCAGCTGACTTTGGTGAGAAATTACCTCTTATGGTACCTTGAGTGGAACTTTCCACCACCTTGGGATGGTAAACTTTTACCAAAAATAAAAGCCCTTTATAAAAGCCAACATATTTCTGGTACTTTGTATTAGCACCCCTTTGCCAGACTAAAACAGTGGTGTTATTCATGATTACCAAAAGTTGGAAACAACCCAGGTGTCCATCAACTGATGAATGGATAAACATTATGGTGTATACACACAATAGAATATTTTGCAGTGGTAAGAAAAATGAATTCAGGAGGGCATTATGTTGAGTGAAGCAAGCCAGGAACAAAAGCTCAAATATTATATTATTGTAGTATTATAAATTAAGTAAATTGTGTAAACTCATGGAATTAATAATTAGAATATAGATCATCTGAAAATAGAATAAGGGTAGAGAATGGAAAGCTGAGGGTTAATCTGTGCAGAATTGGTTAAAAGGTTTTAAATCTTTGAAAATGAATGGAAATGGTTAGAGCAAATCATGGTGTTTGTGACTAACAGAACCATCATACGGGCATAAAAGTGGTTTAAAGAGAAAGTTCAAAGACATGTATATTACTAGAAGGAAAGTTTAAAAATGTAACATAGGACTGTATAACATAGGGAAACCTCTTGTAAAATATGAATATGGGTGATATTGCATATATGACTGTTTTACAAAATATAAATATAAATTAAAAGAGAGAAGGAAATTGAATAACAGCTTTGTAGAGAAGGGAGAAATATATTGAGAGGTGATGAGTTTTGTTTGCTTTTTGTTTATTATTATTATTATATTACTGTAATAATGAAAATACTCTAAAATGATTGAACTGAGGAATATACAACTCTGTGATGATACTGAATACCATTGATTGTACAATTTGGATGGATTTATGCTTTATTTATATATATCAATAAAATTTATTTGTTAAAAATGCTACAATGAGATATCATCTCACACTTCATAGAATGCCCATTATTTAAAAAAAAAAAAAAAAACAAGTGTTGGAGAGCATGGGGAGATTTTGGAACACTCCTTCACTTTTAGTGCGAGTGTAAAATGGTGCAGCTTCCTTGAAAAATATTTTGGCAGTTCCTCAGGAAGCTAAATATAGAGCTGCCATATGATCCAGAAATTCCTCTACTAGGAATATATCAAGAAGAACTTAAAACAATCTTGCAAACAGACATTTGCACACTGATGTTCATAGTAGTGTTATTCACAGTTGCCAAAAAGATGAAAAAAACTCAAGTGTCCATCAATTGATGAATGGATAAAAAAATGTGGTCTATACATAGAATAGAATTCTATGCTACTATAAGAAGAAATGAAATTGGGACACATATGATAACATGGATGAACTTTGAGGACATAATGCTGAGTGAAACGTCAGACACAAAAGGACAAATTTTGCATGGTTTCTCTAATATTTATGAAGTATGAAGAATAAATGCAGAGATTTAAAAATTAGCATATATGTTACTAGGAGATAGGATGAGGGCTGAGAAGGTGTACTGATGCTTTATGTTTGCAGAATTTTTAATTAGCTGGACAGTAAAAGTGTGGAAATGAATAGAATTGATGGTAACACTTTATTGTGAGTATAACTAACATGGTTGGTTTATAAATAGGATTGTGGCAGAAAGGGATATTCAAGGAATGTAAATATCAATTGAAGAAAGCTACAGAATAATCTAGAGACTGAATAACAGTGACCTCAGAGGTGGATGAGGATTGTGGTTAATAATCCAAATACAAAAATATTCTTCTATGATCTTGAACAAATATATGTCACTATTACAAGGTGATAAGAATATGGTGATGCATGGGAAAATATAATTAATGTAATATCAGGACTAGAGTTAATGGCAATATTGTAATATTCTTGCATCCTTGTCAAAGAAAGTACTATATAACACTAAGGGTCAATAATAGGGGCTAATGTATTTTTTCTTTTGGACTAAGAAAAACATTCAAAATTTACTAAGGCAATGACTGCACAACTCTTTGATGAAAGTGAAAGCCACTGAGTGTACAATTTTGATAGAATGTACAATGCATGGGACTATATAACACAGTAAACCATTTGGTTCAAGATGGACTTTGGTTAACAGCACAAATAGAGTGTTCTCTCATGAACTATAACAAATGTACAATACCAGTATATGGTGTTAATAATAGGGGGATATGGAAATATACACCATATGTATGCTATAAGCTTTAGTTAGTGTTAAAAGTCTGATGATGTTCTTTCTTAATGTGTAACAAATGTGCCACAACAATGTAAGATGTTGGATGAATGTTTTATGGGAATTCTGAATATTATGCTTGATTATTTTTTGAGCTCACAACTTCTCTTATAAAATATATATATTAAAAAATCTCCATCAATCACCTGACCTCCATAATCCCCTACTCTGACCAATGACTGTTGGACCACAGTGATGTTTCTGATGTCCTGGAATTAATGTCACTTCTGAGCCATTGTCTAATAATTTCCATATCTGATAATTTCCTTTTCCACAATGTACTGTTACCCTGGTAAAAGATTGCAGTTCTCTTTGAGGAAGGCTAGGAGGAAGATTAACAGCATAAATTTTTGTCAATCTGATAGGGCCCTTCCAAAAGAGGACAATACCTTCTCCCCATTCAAGATTCTCTGGGTCTGTAAACTGTTTCAAGTGTGGAAATTGATTAAGGGGATGTGACTTTCTGTTTCTGCAATTAAAATTAATTTTTGTTCACTCAATCTAGACTACTTCTGTTTACATAGATCAAGTAGGAAGTATCGATCTGTTTTACTCCTAGGTACCCTAAGGTATATTAGCCAACACCATAGGTCTATGCAACTCAGACTATTTTGATTGCTGCTTTGAGTCTGTTCTTCATCATGGTAGCCATGCCCACTTTGTCTTTGGTGATTCTGCCAACTCAGGATCCTATCAAACTTGTAGTGTTTAAGTTTCCCAGTTCAGTGACAACAGTTCCCAAGGTAATGTTGGACATATAGAGAAGAGCAACATGTTGCTCCTCAAGGAAGATGGAGTTAGTCACACAAATTTATTTTTCACATTCTTCATGAAAGGTGTGTCCTGGGGCATTCCTGGGGTGCGTGAGCAAGTCTTTCATGAGAAATCCATTCTAAGTTTCCAATCTTTCTAAGACTTTGGATCCCCTCATTTACAGTATATCAGGGAAGTTCTGGCATCTTAACCTCAGGTAATGTTGGCCAAATTTCAATCCATGTTCCAGCCAGCCACTCAAACAAACAATTAGAGTCCTTTCTAACTACTCAAGCTACAACATTCAATCCAGAATCTCTGTCTAGTGGGCTCATATTAATAAATTCAGTCTGATCTATCTTAATATTCTTCCCACCATAATCTTGCACCCTTAATATCCACTCCCACATATATTCCC